>VWYH01010137.1:430436-432205 GCA_013399365.1 Pampusana beccarii
AACCAGTTTCTCATCCTGGAAAGCACCAATCTGAATTTTACAGGGCAATTAGCGACGAGATGTTTGAGTCTTGCTGTGGGACAAGTATAACAGAAGTCCTGAGGGAGGAGAAAGGGGCTTGGAAAGACAGATTGGTTTCAATAAGAACTGATCAAATAGGCTTTATTGTTCATCCGTGGTGGTGTGTTGGGAGGACAGCAGGTTTGTACGTTAGGGATCTGCATGAGTGGAAAGAAGAGGCTACAGCATTGAGTCCTCCCTAAACTCCGCTCCGGGTGTCTGATCTGGAATCTTCTCCCTCAGGCCTCGTGTCGGAGCGGATTGTGCGCCAGGGGAGAGCTGGCGGTGAAATACGTAGCTAGAATGTGGGTGATGGAGCGGTTTTACACATGCAAATACAGTTTAACCAGTCGGACAGCTCCTTCACCGTGGCCACTGCGATGTTTCTGCTGTACTTCGTGTTCTCCGTGGAAGTTCAGCGTTTTCCAAGACCAAACCACGTGTAACGGTGCCAGCGTGGGTGACAGAGAGATTGTAGTTTAAAGCCACATGATTAAAAATAAGTTTCTTTAAAGCCCCGAATTCTGTTTATAAAAATAGATGGCGAACATACGGTGCAACATAAAAATCCATGTGGTCCTGGGGAAAAAAAAAAAAGTAGAAAGCACTTTAGCCTAAACCAGATGTGCGAAAGAGAGCTCCTACCCGTATCTCGCGTTTCTTATTTGCGCGCGTTTGTGTATGTGGGAGATATTTTTGGTCCCTGCTAGGCTCCTTTGCAGCAAAGCCCCTTTCTAGAATTTACTTTCCTTTATTAGAGTTGCAGCTCGGCTTTGTGCGGGTCCCGGGGGGTTTTGGGCAGCCGTTGGCAATTTCTCTCAGACACCCAATTACCCCTGACGTCAATGCCGTCTCTCCCGCTCCCTTGGGTGCCCACATTTTTTCCTTTGTAACACTAATAGCTGACTAGCTAAGTGCCTGTTATTTCCTTGGCAGAAGATTTGATTGTGTTTTGGGCCGGATACTAAATCCAAAAACTATGTAAAAATGTCAATAGGTGAGTGCACATTGATTTCGGTTAGTCACAGTGATATTTGAGCCCCTTTGGGGGCTCGGTCTGGGGAAGTATTTTACAAGAAAGATAATATAACAGAAAATTACTGGAGCTGCACAGGTCTCTGGTGGATTTCTTAGGGGCCTGCGAAGTTTCTGTAGAATCAACAAATGCTTTATTAATCTAAATTTGCGGTTTTGTTCCTGCCTCTCCTCAGACGGCCGCGGCTCTGGCAGCGGGAGCGGCGCGGGGCTGCGCGGGGAGATAATGCTGATGGAGTCAATCACAGCCGCAGAGCAGCCGCGCTTCGCCTCGCCATTAATTGGTTTGGGTTTTGCTTTTTTGTGGGTTTTTTTTTTCCTAATTTTCAGGCCGAAGTATCCGACCCAAGCACACGCTGCGCTAAAAGATAATAAGCACATGCCCTCTTCAGCTTTTTTGGGGGAAATTCAGGCCAACAAAAGGCACAATTAAAACTGAGACCGCATCTGGAATATTGTGTCCAGTGCTGGCCCCTCAGTTCAGAAGGACAGGGAACTGCTGCAGAGAGCCCAGCGCAGCCACCAAGATGCTGAAGGGAGTGGAGCATCTGCCGTGTGAGGAAAGGCTGAGGGAGCTGGGGCTCTGGAGCTTGGAGAAGAGGAGACTGAGGGGTGACCTCATTGATGGGATCAATATGGAAAGGGGCAGTGTCAGGAGGATGGAGCCAGGCTCT
>VWYH01010137.1:440354-484317 GCA_013399365.1 Pampusana beccarii
CTTTAACCAGGGAGGTGGCAGTGGAACCAGGGGAGGTGGCACTGGAGCCAAAGGGGTGGCGCTGGAACCAGGCGGGGGGGGCACTGGAGCCAAGGGGGTGACACTGGAGCCAGGGGGGTGACACCGGTGCCAGGGGGGGTGGCACTGGAGCCAAGGGAGTGGCAGTGGAGCCAAGGAGGTGGCAGTGGAACCAAGGAGGTGGTACTGGAGCCAAGGGGGTGGCAGCTGTACCCCCCCGTCCCTGTGGCTGCAGCACCCTCGTGCCACACGGGCTGGGGTGGCACCTGAGGGACCCCTGCCACGCCATGGGGGGCTCCGCTGCCAGGCTGTCCGGGCTGGCACGTGCGGCGCTGTGCCGTGGTTTTCGGGGTGGCACACGTGTCACCCTGTGCCATGTTCTATGGGGTGTCACACGTAACACATCTGTGCCGTGGTTTTTGGGGTGGCACATGTGTCACCCCTGTGCCAGGCTGTCTGGGGCGGCACACATAGCACCCCCCTGTGCCGTATTTTTTGGAGCGGCACATGCGGCACCCCTGTGCCATGGTTTTTGGGATGACACGTGTGGCATCCCTGTGCCAGGCTGTCTGGGGTGGCCCTTGTGGCACCCCTGTGTATGTTTTTTGGGGTGGCATATGTGTCACCCCTGGGCCAGGCTGTCCAGGGTGGCACACATAGCACCTGGTGCCATGTTTTTTGGGTGGCACATGCAGCACCCCTATTGCTATGGTTTTTGGGATGGCACGTGTCACCCCTGTGCCAGGCTGTCTGCGGTGGCACATGTCTCACCCTTGTGCCATTTTTTTGGGGTGACACACATGTCACCCCTTTGTCAGGCTGTCTGGGGTGGCCCCTGCGCCACGGTTTTCAGGGAGCCACATGCAGCACCCTGTGCTGTGTTTTTTGGGGCGGCACCCCATGCCATGGTTTTTGTGGTGACACACGTGGCCCTCCTGTGCCGGGCTGTCCGGAGTAGCATATATTGTCACCCCTGCACCATGGATTTTGTGGGGACCTGTGGCACCCCTGCGCCAGGCTGTCCGGGGTGGCCGCTGGCGCCGCAGGGCCTGGCCCTGGGGGGTTCATGCTGGGGGGCTCATCCCGGGGGTTCATCCCGGGGAGCTCAGCCCGGGGGTTCATCCTGGGGGCTCAGCACATTGGCGCCGCTGCTCGGTCCCATCTGCCGCGGCCGTTCCCCCCGGGCCGATGACAACGGCAGCGCCGCCGGCTGCGGCCTCCCCAGCGGCCGGGGCGGTGAGCGGGGCCGGGCCTGGCTGCACCGCTCCCTCGGGAAACGGGGAGCCCGGAGCCGTGGGGCTGCGGGACTGGAGGCGCCCACTGCAGCGCTTGCTGCCGTGCGGGGGGGCTCCGCTTTCCCCTGCGCTTTGTATCGTTAGCAGGATTTGTGACTGTCTGGAAATGCGGAAAATGAGAGATCTGCTGCTCAGCCGCTTCAGCGTTGTTGTTAGGACGTTTTGTCGCTATTTTCCGTGTTCGGAAGCAGATCTAAAGGGTCACAAATTAAGGGAAAAAAAACAAAGCCCAGACATTGTCCCTGTTTTCCTGGGAGAATTAACTTTGGGCAAAATACAACCAATTGTCAATAAGAAATAACGAAGAAACAGTACGGATTGCAAAGGTTAAGTGTGGTAGCGGACAGAGGATAATGTACAGCTCAATGTGTCTGATTATGTTTATTTAATGCCCGCCTTTTTATTTTCATTCACAAAGTAGATATGCGTACGCACCTCGGTGTCTGAAACTCTTTTAGACGTGGATTTATACCCTCCTGACACCAGCTCTTTCAGGGACATAAAATGTGTGTTATGCTTGCGTAGTTCTTCAAATAACAGCTGTGTATTAGATAACTTTGAGGGAGATTCTTATTCTGTGTTATGGTCGTGCATCAGTAAAGTGCTTGAGCAGATGCCGGACGGCAGCACGTGACAGGACACGTAGACTTTCCAGCCTGCGCTTGCTTAAACCTGGGCGCATGCTTAAATACTTTGCTGAACAGAGGCCAAGACCAGATGTAGTGAATACCTATAATTAACTTTGCTAAATGGCTTACAATATGCCACTTGTTTCCATGTGCTTTTAAATTTCCCACTTGATTATCATTTGGGCTGAACTTCTGCGTGTTTGTCCTTGCCTGCAGGTCTCTTTTTTTTTCTTTTTAATTCGATTGGTTCCCTCAAACTATTTCTGAGTTAGGAGTGAAGGAGGAAAAATTCTCTTCCAGTGCAGTCCATCTTGAATACCAGCGGTTTTGTAGCTGTGGCGCTCCGAGCAAATAAAGGAAGGAAAGGTTGTAGAGAGAAAAAATATGTACTGGAGCAGCTTCTGGAGTTGGAAAAAGTAGGCACACTTCTGAGATCTGGCAAAACCCGTAGTCTTGTCCAATTTTTCCAGCTATATCAGCTAATCTAATAATAAAAGCTTGTAAGGCGATGTCATTTCTTTTTTTAGGCAGAGCAAAACAAACACTGAGATTGGAAAGGGCAAAGTTGGCACAAATACATTCCTCGATGAGGACTGGAGCCTTTCCTGGGTCGGAAAGGAAAGGAAAAAAATGGCTTTTTCTAAAGCAAGCCTATTTTAAGGGCTCGAGCACGCCCAGATAGGCTCTGGTTGGGTTTGGGCAGGCTAATGAAGCCTCTTTTTTGTGATTTCAGCACACATACTCCCTGCCGGCGTGATTGGCAGCTGGGTAGCAGACCTCTGCAGCTGTGACAATTTGCCTGAGGGAGACTGTAAGTGTCTCATTGAAACCCGCATTGTAAAATCCTCCGAAATGCCTCCCGTAATATTAGGCACAGGAGAAAAACACAGGTGTGAAAAACTTTCAGAGATCCCACGAGTTCCACGTCTCTTGGCAGCTTGGGCGGATTCGGCGTTACGATATAAATTTGAAACTTGGCGTTTTACGAAGGAGAAGGCGTCGCGTCGCGAGGGGAATGGGCGCAAGGCGGCGCTCGCCGTGGCCGGGACGGGAGGGCTGGTTCTCTACCGGGAGCAGATCCCGGTGTGCGAGGGGGACACAGGTGTCCCCAGTGTGGTGGCATTTTGCTGGCACTTTGGCATTGCCGGAGCTCGGGTTTTTCGAGCGGAGGTGCGGTCTCGTACTGCCCGAAAATGAGCGCTCGGTGATGGATTCTGCTGCTGCTGAAGGAGGGATCTGAAAACCTAAGTGATGTCTCTCTGAAGTCGACCTTCTGTATGTACGTGAGGTTTTATCCTTTTCTCTTGCGCTGGTTAAGAAGCTGAGCGCGCTGTGCGTTGTCACGGAGCATCGCCAGCGCTCCTGGGAGGTGAATCCCAGTTCTCCGTAACCTGCTCCTGTTGCTGGTGTGTTTGTTCCTGACATGCATCTAACGGCAACTTTGCTTCTTCCATTGGCCATAAATGAATTTCGAGGTGACTGCAGCCCGATCTGGCACTTGGGCTCTCTCAGTAGGGTCAACACATTAAATTAAAGCTCTGAAGAAACGCAGCTGAACTTAGACTTAAGAAACGTGCCTGATTTGGGCGAGCTATGGGTATGCTGACACATGCAAGTTTCCCTGCAAGCCGGCCAGGCTTTATTTCTTGCTTAAAGGGAGGAGATTTAAGTTGGAACAGTTGATCTGCTTGCTTGAATCGTTTTTGATTAGTGACTGAGTGCGAGGTTAAGCTTTAATAACATATCCGTTGTAATAAAATCATGTTGGTGAGTGATACACGTGGCTAAAAAGATTTAGATACGCTAGTCTGTTAAACAAATACAATTTGGAAATGCTCTGGAAATAAACACATAAAATAAGAACCAAAAGCAAATCTAGGGATTTTTTTAACTCTTTCTGGGGCTAAGATTTTTGTGATGGGACTGGCTTGTTCTGGCCAGCTGGGTTAACAAGGCAACAAAGCTGAAGCCTTGATAAAAGAGAAGGTGTTTTGAACTTAGTGATGAGAAGTGTTAATGCGTCACCGGGTTTGTGTTGCGGTGGACTGGTGGCAGATCCAGTGACTAGTTAAAGCTGAAAATAGGTGTTATTGGGCCTTGTCAAACCTCAAGTTAAAAGGACATTCAGAAGTTTCATGAGAGACGTTTGCCACTCTTCGCCTTCTGTCCTGAGCTACCAACTTGGGTCAGTTCAAGACAGGTCGATGAGATGCTGTGGTGTGTAGGTTTTGTGAGTTGATAGGTGCAGTAGGGTTTAGTTTCAGATTTTTATCAGTTTTCTGCTTTCAGTGCTTTCTGCAGGCTGTCCTACGAGCCACAGAACTTGTGCTGGTGCGTAGTGGTTTAATGTGCTGTAAACTACACGAGAGGGCTCCGTTTCATGGGTGTTGTCTAAATCTTCTTAGTGGTGTCAGCTGAGAAGTTGAACTCGAAGTTCAGTTGAGCGTTAGCGGTATCAGGTGAAAGCTCGAAATACTCGCTCCTCGAGGCTGTTTCGTTTCACAGCAACATTTTAAACTTTGCAAAACAGGTCAGTATTACGTCTCTTATGTCATGGATGGGGAAACTGAGGCACAAAGCTATGGAGTTCTTTACTGCTCTGACACACCTGAGAGAGCATCAGCAGAACATGGAACCTCCATATAGTGCTGCTGGGGTGGGCCTGGATTTTGTCTCCTCGCTGAGGAAAGGAATAGATGGTAATGACAGAGCTTGGGACAACCATTGGCTTCTTTTTAATGGCACTGAATGCGTTGTCACATTTCTCTGCTACCAAACAAACAAATAAAACTGTAAGGGCAACAGTAGTTTCGGAAACTCTCCCAACACTTGATTTCCTAGGACATGAAAGTGACTCCGTATTTAAAGAACAAGATAGAGAATGGTTTTATTCTGCAAAGTGGTTTAGATTGTGGGTTTTGTTTGTTTTGATAGCAGAACTTTGAAAATATTGGGTTGTTATTTGAGGATGGAGAGAATTAATTTTGCCCTCACTCTTGGATCTTCTGGGTTCCTCAGCCGTGGATCGGGAGCTGATACGGGGTGACACGGACTTGGCCCAAAGGGATTGCAGTGCCTTTAATAACAAGTGGTTATAACAGAGAACTCTCACAGCAGAGGAGAACGCAGAGATATATACCGTACTTCACAATGTCTTCACAGTGTGCGTTAGTCAGTGAGTTAAACAAGCATCGACATTAAAACAGACATTATCCCCTGCAGTGTATTTTCTTAGTTCTTTGTCCATTACAGCTCTTGAATGATGAGATCTCTAGTCCTTCCCCTTGGAAACTGCTCTTTTTTAACATTTATGGCAGATGTCTTCCTGGTGCCTAGTGTAGGATTTTGTTTTCTGATCTCCTGCCCTTCCCAAGGTGGTGGGTGGAACGCGTTGGGGTGCTCAGCGCACACGAACCCCTTGAGCTGTTCTTTACGAGGATGCGTGTAGTTAGAGCTCTTCCCCTTTCCTCGTAAGTCAGTCCATCCAGCCCGTTAATCATTTCTGTTGCCCGGTTCTGAGTTCTCCCCAGTTTGTCGCAGTGCTGTGGCCGGGGACAGGTCGGTGACCCTGCGCGGAGCTTCAGCACCAGCGCCCGGCACAGGATTGATTTATTGCTTCATTCCCCGTCAGGATGGATCTCCTGCCCACTCTGCGTAATCACTTTAAACCATTTCTGGAGGTAATTTGCGGCGTCCCAGGCCCTCTGTCATTCTCTGATGTCCAGTTAGCAGAGGCTGGAAGGGAAAAGGGTTGAACGTGACACGCTTTGCTTTCTTCCCTTCCTTCCCCTGTTCCCCACCCCAGAATAAACAGCACAGCTCTCGGTTTGGCGCATACGGTTGTACCGAATGCGAGCAAAGAGGTGGCATTACAGTGGGAAAAAGATGCTGAAAATATAATTACCTAATTGAGAATCCTAAGTAGCGCAGGCAGCAGGGGCAGCCCTGACTGGAAGGAATCAGAGGGTCACTAATTCACACTGCCAACGTCCTAATTAGCTGTGCAAATGTAATGTTTATATTGCCGAGGATGGATTACAATATCCATTGTAGGACGGAAAGAAATAAATGAATTGTGTCAGTGGAGCTGTGTAGAAAACACTCCTGCCGCCCCATTAAACCATGAGAAGTAGCTTAGCTACTAAAAAAAGTTTGTTTTCAGGCTGATGCGCAAGTCTAATTGGGTTTCCAAAGAAAGGAACATGTTTTAATTATTAATTAGAAATCAGAGGAGTAAAGGAGTGGAAATCTGCTTCAGCTGGAGGTTTTGCTCAATGCTGGATTTCTCCTTAATAAGCTGAAGCATTCCAGGCCTGCCTTCGTTAGCGGTTGGGTGCAGTGGCTTTACTCGGGGGGTAGACATCTTAATGCTCGTGTAATTATCATGTAATTATTTTGTAATGTGGGATCAAAATTTTGCATAGATGGCATTCTTTCACTGAACTTGAAAAATAATAATAAAACAAAAAAGTTGTGTTCATTAATGCAGTGATTGAGTCATTTTGGTTCGAGAAGCAGGGTTCCCTCGCCCCCCTCCCTCTCTCTTGAACACGCAAATATTTTGAAACAGTTGTAGAGATGGTGACTCGGAGATAAATAGAATTATTGAACTTGGAGTTTGTTGAATATTTATCAGATTTCTTGTTGGTAATACTGCCTTTCAACAGAAGTGTCAAGTGGGTTGCAATTATCATCAAAGCTGATAGGTACAAATAAGTGATGATCGCGTCTGCTAACACAGGGCGTGCAGGTTCGTAAAGGGGCTTTTTTGTGGAAGTGGCTTTTTCTCTGTGAGTTTTCCTCCCCGTTGCCATTGAACTTCTGCAATCAAAGTTGTTAGAGGCTGATAGGCTTTGTCAGAAGATGTTAAGTGGATTATGGCCCGCCATAGTAAATATTCCCGCCGGAGCGGCGGGGTTTGTTGTACTGAGCAGGCGGTGCGGAGCTGCCTCTTGTGCTTTTTGCTGCCCGGAGATGTGCTCGAGCAGAGCTCGCCCCGTTTGCAGCTGCAGACAGCTCGTCTGCGCAGGTGGAAACCTTACCGGAGCTCCTACTTGTGGGACTCACCGGCGGCCTGGACCCGAGCCGAATCGCAGGTTAAACCCGAGAAGTTACAGAACATGCCGAGAGCTGCTGGCTCTCGGCTCCCCAGATGTTTGTGGCTGCGTGTGTGTCTGAGCGGCTCGTGGAGCGCCGGGTTCAGCGGGGAAGGGGACGGTGAAGCGGAGCCTGTGGCTCCATGCGGCTCCCACAGCGCAGCGGTAGATCCTGGTGTTGGTGGGGTGCGGCTGTGGGGGAGAACGGAGCTGGCTCTTGGTGTTGCTGTTTTGTAGTAAAAAAACCCCGTGGATGGGCCGGGGAGGATACGGCTGGTGGGCAATGGATGGTTTCCTTCGGGTTGTGGCTTGCGTTAGCTCGTAGGTGCGCAGTTGTGATGAACAAAACGTCCGACTTCACCGAGCAACTGTGAAGAAAATGTCAAGTGGGCTTTTTTCGTGTGTCTACTGGAACTATTACGTTTGGAAATGTTTGGTTTGGATTCACGGAAGTAAAATATCCTTGCTGTGGGCCATTGGGCACCTGTTTCTGCCCGTAAGACTCAATATATCGTTTTCCATGACCCTGTTTTAAGAAGTCCAAGGGAGAACACCGTTTCTTAGCTTTCCTTTATCAAATACCTGCAGTGTACTGTCCTACCCGTTCTGTGTAGCTCATTGACATGCTACTTGGTCATGAAGGATTTCACAAAGATAGATATCAATATCAAGAAGAGATAGAGTGGTTTGTGCTGCTCTCAAAAGCTAATTCTGCTGCTGTGGATGGTGAGGTGGCCCTGGTCCCCCCTCCCAACTCACCAGCAAAGTGTTCCCAAAAGGGAAACCACCTTCATGACTCGTGTTCTCCCAGTAGAAGTCAGGTTAAGCTTCATACTGTAACGGAAGTAACATGTAATTAAGAGTAACAGGCAGCTGTGATTAAAGAAATCAAAAGAAAGCCTTCACTTCCAAGGGGCCATGTGGTGGTGAAAGTGTTCCCCAGTCGAACCGTGTGGACGGGTGGAATGTGGGATAATGTGGGATCTCCAACACGTACTTGTGTTGGGAAGGGGCTGCAATAATTTGTGACTTGACATATTATTGCCGTGTTTCCTTTTGATCGTGCCAAACATCCACGAGGCCCCATCACATCCTCGTAGGACAATGAACGTGGGTCTCTGCAAACTGATAACTTCCGCTCAGAGTTCAAAAGCAAGCGGGTCCTTGATTGAAAAAGGATCGACTTCTACCAGACGTGTGTGTTGCCTTGGTCAGATGGCAGAGTCAATGATCCTTTCTCCTCCCTCGCTGGAAGTTGGGAATAGTTACAAAACCGTTTTGAAGGGTGTTTTGCAGTGCGTCTGGCAAATGCTTCATGTCAAAACGTTCATCTTTTCCCTCCGTGGGCAAAGAAAGAGCTCAGCTCCCTCGGGTGTTTGTTGGGCACGCGGAGAAGGCTTAACATGCCGTCTGGACTTCTGCTTTGAGCTGGAGAGTTGATTTAGTCCTTGGTTTTATGAAGGCCGCTTTATCTTTTGTGAAAAAGGAAGCGCAGATGAAATTATAGATGGAGATGCATGAGAAATCATGGATAATCTTGAATTTTCAGCAGCTTCCATGAAGAAGCCCACCCGTCTCAGTCACCCCTTGCAGAGCTGAGCCCCAGGGCAGCCGAGACAAGGTACATCTCTAACCGGTGTGCAGCAGCGGGGTCTTGAGAGCCTCGTGGTGGTACCCAGAGCATCCCCTCTCATGGGGCCTTGCGTTTCACATTGCCGGAAGAAGTGGTTTTAATAGAATACATACCCTCACGGAAGCAATAAATCCAGGTCCACAAACATGTAGGTATAGATTTAGGTATTGTTCAGTCTATTTTATTTTGGGGAGGCTTTTGCAGTCTGCTACCGTGGGTTAACCCTGGCTGGCTGCAGACGCTCTCTCGCTTTCCCTCAACAGGACAGGCAGAGGAAATCAGATGAAAAAGCTCACGAGTCGAGATAAAGACAGGGAGATCACTTACCAGTTATTGTCGTGGGCAAAACAGGCTCAAACGGGAGAAAACTCCGTTCATTTTAGTTTATGCCAGTGGTGGGCTGGGCGGCGGGGGTTAGGGTCAGTCCCCCGCCCTCTGCTCCCCAGCCCTGGGCACGTACCCCATACACACAAACACAGACACACACGTACCCCATACACAGACACACAGACACAGAGACACACACAGACACAGACACACAGACACACACACACACGGACGGACGTTTCCCGGCCAGCCTGACCCCTGCCCCCGAGCAGATGTCCCCCACTTTTCCTGCCGCTCTCAGGGTGCGTAGGTGACAGGCTCTCACCCCGGTGTTGACTCTGAGCCGGGCTTGCGGAGGCCCCCCTTTGATGTTTTATTGTGGTTTCTCGCCAGGGGCTCCGATTTTTCAAGCACTGGGGCAACGATCAGATTATTATTCTTATCCCTGCTTCGGCATTCCCTGTTCTGCAGACGCCGTGTTTCCTGCGCCCTTGCTGGGCAGCCGGTTGGCAAAATGTCCCCGAGAAGGACGTAGCACCAGATGCAGGAGCCGTCGCTGGGAGGAATAACCCGGGCACTGAAGAAAGTTGCGTGACTGTTCATATGTTATGTCCCAAACTTGCTCCGCATTGCTTTCCTAGATCAGCCGTCCCAGAGAACTATTTGTGCACCCAGTGGGTTGAGAAAACCCCTCCTTGCCTTTCTTCTGGGTGCCTGGTGCTGCACCTCGGTGCCAGACCGTGTGTGCAGGGCAGCAAAACTCAGTCTGGAATTAATACCTGCCTGGAGTTTTCTGGGTACTCAAGTGAGAAATTCAGCTTTGTCAGTCATTTGTGCTTAACTCTTCAGAATAAGTGCCGATCAGATTTATGGGCTGCCCAGTTTATTAATTCGAGGGAAAAGAAGACAAAAAATATATCTGATGCATTAGTAGCTTCTCTTTTGGCAGATCAGGAAGAAGAAAAAAATAAAGCACTGAACACTTCTGCATCGTTCGATGCAGAAATCAGCTGGCAGAGCAACAAAGGTTGCCTGTATTTAACATTCATGGCATTTTATTGCTAGATACACTGGCTAACTCAGATGTCAAAAAATAAGAGACTTTGCACAAAAGCTGGGTTTTATTCATTTTGTGACACACTTCCTAATGCTACCCAAACCAGCGTGTGTTGCTCTAATGGCCCTTCTGTATATCTATTTTTATATCTCTGTAGCTGTTTGGAATTTGGAAATTCTCCATTACCCCGTGTACTGTAACATTTTGCGACCGTGCTTGAGCGTAAATGTATTTTGATGCCCCTGCTTGCTTTAAATGGGAGATGCGCCGAATATAAAATAGAATATATTAGCAGTTTGCTGGCATTTATTGTGACACGGAAAGAGTTAATCCTAGACTTTTAGCTCTGAGCTTAGTTTATTGAGCTTCTGGATACACGTGTTAATTTTCTCAGATGAGGGATAATGGATGTCACTTGAGAAAACAATACTGATTTGGGTTCTTTCATAGTTTGTGGGTTTATGTCCCACATGGTACAGAAGCCGGCGCTGGGAGATTGCCTGAAATATGCCTGGCCTCTCAGCTGCACTAAAAATAATTCCTGCTTCCCCTAGTTCTCCAAGTAATTCTGAGATGCTGCAAACCTTATCAGCTCCTTGTTTAGCAAAAAGATTTCTCGCCAGCTCTCACTAGCAATAAGGGAATGGTCTGCAGGGGCGAGCGGTGTGTTTTTAAAACGCTCCTTTGTAAGAACGTAGTGTGTTTTGGAGGTTTTCTTTGGTTTGTTCCGTTGCTTTTGTTACGGAGTGTTCTTGGCTGGGTGACCTTTGAGAGCAGCCGCTCACATTGGAGTTTGGCAACCCGGGTTTGATAGTCCTTGCTTTACTAAGCACCAGCACCTCGACGACAGTAATTCACCCTCTAATACCCCCACAAAAGCTATTTATGCAGAACCTGACGTGATTTGCAGTCTCCGCCGAGGAGGAACACAGGACTTGAGCAGCGCCCAGGATTAATTTTTTGACCTCCATTTCCATTCCTGGTTCAAGTATTGGGCTCCTCGGACAACGGAGCTGCGCTTGCTGTAACCCGGCACTTTGCACCTTAGAGCAGCCGCGCTATCCGTTCTGCGGCACTCGCGTCTCCCTCGTCACGTGGGAAAATGGCAAGGAAAAGTGCTGCCCAGCATCGCGGAGCTGAAGGCTGCCGGTAAAACCGATCTTAGCAGCGATAGCAGTCCGGTTGAAGCCAGCGCAGTCACCGCCTTTTTATTCGTCTCGCCTCGCCGTTGTCCGTTTGAAGTGTAACGTGCTGCCGGGGAGTGCCGGCAAGCAGCCCCGAGTCAGAGCGCTTCTCTGAGGTTTGGCACCAGCAACAAATAACGCGTTCAGAGGTGCTGTTTTGTTTGCTCGTTTCCGGAGACGGAAAAAAATGCCGGCACCTAATNTGCCGGAAAAAATGCCGGAAAAAAATGCCGGCACCTAATGGTTCTGAGAGAGGTTGGGGTTTTTTTTCCAACACCTATTTTAGGGAAATGTGTGAGTGGAAAATTTTGTTTTCACACGTTCAGACAACATCTGCATTAATATGGTATATCGTAAGGATCATTAATGTTCGGAGTATATTATCAGGTGTTCTCTAATGCACTTTTGATGAGCTTTAATGATGCTTGCTGTAGTGTTTTTTCATCTCTTTGCTCCCTCCCCTTTTTTTTTTTCAGCTTGATTGTAATAATGACTTAACCCAGGTGGTAGGCTCGATCCAGAAAGTGCCCAAGGGAAATATTATTCCCCAGTACCAGCGAACATCACAGAAAGTCATTGAGTTCGCTGTGGTAGTTTCCCCAGGAGAGAAGATCTTGGCTCTCCCCCCGGGGGCTGGACCTGCCCCCATTTGCAGTCTGATCATTTGGCTTTGGGAGGAGATGGAGAGATGGCAGAAAGAAACGAGATGGAAAACGTAAGTGGAGGGGCAGGAGAAAAGCCAAAAATGCATGGTGACTTTTTACTGATTTCTGTTAGAAAATAACCTGTCGTAGAACAGGGCCCTGGAAAGCGTCTGGGTCATTTGGAAGTGATTAGTAAGGAGCACGGTGCCGTTCAAACGGAAAATACTTCCATTTTTTGGAAATAACTGATATTTGTCCTCAGTATTTGTGCCTTACAGGTCTCTTAATCTGCACCGTCAGTCAGAAAACTTATTTTAAAAGCCATAGTTTCACAGGCTTTTTTTATGCTACCCAAATTGCACGGAAAAGCGAGTTTTAAAGGGAGAGTCACGGATAGATTGTAGCTTCATTGAGTAGAGATGCCGGGTAAAAGTGTGAAAGTGGAAATGCAGGCAACGGTGGAAGAAAAACACCAGAGATACTTTCAGCTGAGCGAGTTGTTCGAGTTTGCGGGGTGTCGGTGTCACTCGCTGCCCGTAAGGTTTAGCGGCAGTCGCCAGCGCCTGCCCCGCGAGCAGGGGTGAATCACGTCGGTTCTTTGAAAGGTGGTCTCCTGTAAGTTTGCCCAGGTTTACAAGCACATGGCAAGAAGGGGGTTCTTTGTTTTCTTACTTTTTTTTTTTTTTTCCGAATCTCCGCTTCGTTGTTCGTAAAAGAATTCAAAAGTAAAATACCCGGGCAGAAAACGCCGCCGTTAGGTTGCTTTTGGCTGCGCTGCATTGAAAGCTCTACTTTGCAAATGCAATCTGCTGTACGAAGGGAAAGCACTCATGTCGTTGAGCACAGTGTTTCCCATTTTCTGTGCAAAAGCTTGTTTAAATAGCTTTCTTCCCCTCCCCGTTTTAATGTCTTTCCCCCCCGGTGCCCGGGCTGTATGTGGGGAGGTTTGGCAGCGAAGGTTCCATTCGGGGCAGGCTCGAGTGCAGCGTCCCCGCTCGTGGCCGTTTTGTGTGACCCGGGTTTTCCGTGCGGCCCTTCCCACTTTCTGGGCGCTCTTTGCAGCACCTCCGACTCACCCTCATCTGCCCCTTCCAGGCTGCAGCGGCCCCTGCGTGTTCTCCATGGATGGGGCGAGACGGGAAGGACAGGGCGCGAGGCTCCTCAAGCGGCAAGGAAAAAAACCTACGTGATATCTGGCCTGAAACTGGTTTAGATTTACGCTGGAAAATCAAAAGAGGCTTTTTAGTGGTCTCTTACTTCTAGGAGCGTGGTTTCCCTACCCAGTGAGATGCATTTTGTGTCAGCTGTTTCTATATTAAAAAAAGTCTCCTGAAATAACTGCTCTTGGCTTGTCAGCATCTGGCAGGAGCCCGGAGCCCCTCACCCGTCTGGCCCCATGGAGAGGGGGGTGCCCGGCCCGGGGGGCACAGGGGATCCCAATGGGTCCCCCCCCAGCCGCTTCTGATGTTCCCGGCCTGTGCACACACCCCCCGATTAAATTTCTGCTCTTGTCAGGCCGTTAAACCTCCCAAAGTGATTTGTTCTCCCCAGAGAATCCAGGGAGAGGGGGTGGAAAGGTAAAAAGAGAAAGAAGGAGGAAAATAAGGAAGGGCTGGCAGGGGGGAGAGGGGGAACCAAAAATGAGTAAAACAGAGCTGCTGAATCCAATAGCCAAGTATTACATTATAGGCTCCCAGTTTGGATATAAACAAAATGTTTCCTTAGAGCAGAACCGCATCCAAAAGTTAGAAAAGTTGTTTTCCAGAGCTGAAGCAGCCGCGCTCTGTCCTGCCTCAGGAGCGGGAGAAGGCGCCTTGGGCCTTGTGCCCCCCGTTACCAAGTGTGCCCCCTCCTGACCCTTGTACCCCCTCTAACCCCTTGTACCCCCTCCTTTACCCTTGTAGCCTTCTCCTTAACCCTTGTACCCCCTTCCTTACCCCTTGTACCCCCTGTTTTACCCTTGTATCCCCTCCTTAACCCTTGTAGCCTTCTCTTTAACCCTTGTACCCTCTCCTTAACCCTTGTACCCCCTCCTGACCCCTTGTACCCTCTCCTGACCTCTTGCACCCCCTCTTTACCCCTTGTACCCTCTCCTTAAACCTTTTAGCCCTTCCTTACCCCTTGTACCCCCTTCTTACCCCCTGTACCCCCTCCTTACCCCTTGCACCCGTCCCTTACCCCTTGCACCCCGCTTACCCCTTGCTCCCCTCTCCATCTACCCAGCTCTTGGGCTGACGTCCATCATCTTCTTGGCCCTCCGTGTATCTGACGGCCCTGATTTAACGTGACCGGTTGATGTACCGTTTAGCGTTGCTCCGTTGTGAGGGTCAGCAGGCGTGTCCAGCGCTGTGTGACAGTGACCGCTCCTCAGCGACGTCCCCAGACGCGCCTGGGCTCAGCGCAGCAAGGCCGGGGCTCTGGGCAGCTTCGGGTCAACCGGGCTCTTGGTTTGGAGGAGTCTCCATCTCTTAAAATATCACTGAGCTAACGAAAAGTGTTTTCTAACAAAACGAAACAAAAATGTCGAAAGAGCACGAATGTTGTCACCAAAGTTAATAAAAGTAAGGAAATTAATATTATAGTTGACCTCCAATACCTAGGCACAGTGGGGTGCAGCAAGGAAGTAGTTAGAAAGGCACCATGGTGAGCCTAAGCAGTGAATTACCTTATTTTTATTAACTTGTGACAACCTCGGTGAATTTCCTTTCTATTTTATGAAGTGATTAAAAAAGCTAATCAGATCATGTAATTAAAATACATAATTACACAATCTCAGAGTTTTTCATAATTACTGTACATGGTAAATATTGTTACCTGATGACACTTTGCACAAAAATTCTGGCAGGGATTTGTGTAGGATGGTTAGGAGGTGTCTGCTTCCAGTGCTTGCAATGGAAGCTTCTCTAACAACGGTTGAGAGATAGTCAAGTGTTTAAAAACGGAAAACATAGCGAAACTCTAAAATAATGGCTCGGTTGTATCTTTTTAACGCTTCTGCGTGTGTTGGGCAGCTGGTATGTGTTGACACGGTGTGTTTCTGTGCGTTTCCAATGGCTTTTCCTTTGTGCTCACGCCTCAGCTTCGTATTTTGTTAGGCACCACCCACTGGAAAATGGGTGTTTTGATACAAAGCAGCACAGTAAGAAAAAAAATCAGATCTAATATCATAATTCTGGCCAAAGAGCTGAATTAAGATGGAGTTGCTCTTCAGTACAGTGACTTCGGGGTTGATGTGGTGTTGCGGCTTTCCTGAGGTCGGGTGGCCAGGTCTGGGGCTCTGGTTGTGTTCGTAGGAAATCTAAACATACAAGGTATGATAACCCTAAATAATGGGAAAATCAATTAAAAAAACCCAAACAAACCAACCTCTAAAGCGAATCGTTTGCAATCGTTGCTGCTGTGTGTCAGTGCGATGTTTACTGTTCAGAAGGTGAGTTTTGTACCGAGATGCTCGGTGACTGAGGTGGAGTTTCCATTTTTCAACCGAAGAATTAAACACAGACAGAGGACTCGGTCTGGATGGGCAGCCAAGGCTGGCGTTTCATAACCCTTGGTACTCAACACTTCCATGTGCTGAACTGAGTCTGAGGTGAAGTGGAATTCAGTTTCACAAGGAATTCTGGCTAAAGGTGTGGGGGAGCAGTTACCGGATTTTCATTCAAACCATTCCTTCGTCCAGTTTTGTTTGTTTTCGCAAGGGTGAGATGGGATAAAGATCTTATTTCAGACAGCAGCCCAGGTTATCTGCGGCCAGAAAACTACTTTATCCTGAAAATAAATAATAGAAAACCCTTGACAATAGGAACAATAATTTTTAATTTCCCCTCTAAATTTAAATTGCCCTCTCAGTTATGTCCAGCTTATTGGCAGCATTTCTTCTTTTCGACACGCACCGTGTGAGCTCAGGCAGCTTCAGGTCCCCATTTTGCCCCTTTACGGCAGTAGAGGTGGGACGGGGTTTGATGTTTTGGACCGTTTTTTCCTTTGCAGGAAACATACACCCACCCCAAACACCCAGCTCCAGCTTCCACCCACTTTTTCATTTCATGGGCTCCTCTACAGAGAGCCAAATGCTTTCTGTAGCATCAAGATGCGCTTTTCTCAGGTAAATTCAATCTCTCCCCACTGCCTCCTCGTTCCTTTTAATGAGTTATTTAGTCTGTTAACATTCCCAGATACTTTTTTGTAAGTGTAGCCTGTACGTAAAGGTATTTCCTAGAGCTTTTTCCTATATTTCGTTTAATTCTGCGATATCAGTGTGTTGTGTGGGGCAGACGCCGGCTCAGAGCCCATTGTTGTAGGGGAACGCTGATGGACCGAGAAAGATTCTTACCGGGTGGCGAATGCTTGTTTTAAAAGCCGTTTCTTATTTAAGATGATGGATACCAAGTCAGGCTGGTTGGCTTTCATCTTGCATAGCACAGAATCTGTAGTCGTCTTCTTTTCAAAGCTTTTGGTTGTTTCTGTCAGGTGTTGGTAAGTGCAGGACTTCCTTCCTACCTCTGTTTGAATGCAGTTCCCCTCAGGCCGGTCGCAAACGTCCTGACCGATGTTTCTCTAAATGATGCTCAGGAATGCGCTTCATGTTCAGCACTGTGCTTCCACATTTGTGGGTGTTCTTTTTAAATTTTTTTTGAATTTTAAATGACTTTTTTTCTATTTAAATGTTCACTGTAGCGAACCCAGAGTGTTGTCTGAAATCTTGACTGTGAATTCATGAAAGGGCCAGGGAATCCCTGCACCTTTCTGAAAATCCCTCTCTGTAGAACTGGTTGTATTTCATATTTATGTCATTTGAATTTTCAGAAGTGTTGAGCAACTGCTGTTCCTATTGATTTCAGTAGGATTGATGTGAATACACAACACATTTGGAAGTCAGAGCAATAATGCATATGCGTGGCTATAAAACAGTTTACTTGATACTGTCTGTCACATGTAATTTATTGATTTTTCTTCCCTGGTTCTTTGAAGGCAGTATAAAATCTGGATGTTGTTGTTTTTTACTGTTTGTTTATTGCTGAGTAATTTCAGCCAACATGTGTTTTTCAGCATTGGGTCCATTCATCATGAACGTCAACCCATTAAGTTTGTAAGCGCATCACAGTTTTCCCACCTAGATCAAAATGAGGGTCTGGAACAGCCCACTCTTTCTAACTTAACAAGCCTGGTTTATATTCCCCTGCAACTTGCTCTAATAATATGACCGGCTTTAAATTCCTGAGGCCGGAAAGCTCGGCAGTAAAGCCCTGCGCAGGGCTGCGCTTTGAAACACCGGGCTTTTCTCAGGTTTGGGATGTGGCCGTTGACATCTCTTCTGCTGAGCACCGGTGGAAAGTCCTCATTAGGAGCCAAAGTCTGCTCTCGGGAAAGTTTTGTCGTATGTTAAAGACAGGGACTGCAAACCAGTTTTCCTAGAGGCCAGCTCTGCAGAGCATCGTTGAAGATCTCATCGTAGAAAGCCATCCTAGTGAGCTGGTCACTTTTGGTGAGCCCAGCCAGAAGACACAGAACAGTTGCGGTGCCTGGTCCCAGTTTTCTCCATTCTTAGTGATTCTTCTGTCTCAGAGTTGATAACGTGGCCCAAAAGTTGAAGCAAAGCCCTGCAGAAAAGGAAACCCCGCACCAGTATCGTCTATCAGCACACAGGTAGGGATGAGCCTGGCTTAGTGCTAACTGCAGCTTATCGGAGAGGTCTTGACGAAACTTTTTGTCCTCATTTGCCACCGTGCCAGGTTTAAAGGCACTTGCTCCTCCAGACGGCTGCCCGCACCACCAGAACCAGCTCAGAGTCGGTTCTGCACAAGCTGGAACGTGCTGGAACGTGCTAGAACGTGCTGCCCGTCCGTGTCAGCGCCGCTGCCAGGGCTCCCGCTCCCGACGTGACCCCGACGTGAATTTTATGAATGAGCTAAATGGGTTGTAATTGATGGCTTAATCTTCCCTTGAAAGTACAATTGAAAAACATGGAAATGAGCGCAGTGAGCATTAAATTAAATCGCACTGATCTGGTCAGTGAGGAAAGTCTGTCTCTCTTTAGTTTTGGATTCTGTATTCAGTGGGTTTCTCCAGACAGCGGCGGGTCTGTGTTTCTGATGCCGGTTACGGGAGTGAGCTGGGGGAGAGCGCGTGAGCCGGCTCTGTCTGACCACGTGGACCCGGGGGAACAGGTGCCCGCTCCATCTGAGAGCCCCGTCGGGTGGGAGGGTGGAAATCATACATCTAGGAGATGGGCCTCGTGCCCTTCATCCCGCCAGAAAGGCTCTTCCACAGCCCACAGCTCCACCAGGAGCTCAGAGTCCTGAAGTCTGTGCTGTGTGGGCAGTGCGTTCCCTGCTAACAGGAGTGAAACACGAGCAAGGGAAACCTCTTCACGTAGAGATGAGAAAATGGCTTTCCCGTTTCCCTTTTTAGGGAGGTTGATGCTCTTCCAGGGCTCGGGCTGGATCTTTGGGGTGCCCAGGGCAGGGCCGCACGTGTGCCGCGGGCTCTGCTCCAAATGCCGCCCTCAGGTTTAGATACAGAACGAAGCGGGCAAAGCTGCTAGGGGCTGTGTGCTGTCTCTTTGTTTTGTGTAATCGAGTGTTGAAATCGTGATAAATGCTGACATCAAGTAGCAAGAAGTGCAGAATATAATTGTGTGAGCGTAAGGCCAGTTGGGTCAGAGGAAGTTTATGCTCTGGATAACGTAGTATGGAGGAATATTAGTAACTATTAGCATAATTATTACCATTTATTATAACTAATTTTATAACTAATTATTCTAAGTAATAATTATCCTACTAGGATTATTTTCCTAGGGGCTTTGTCGTTCCTTATGTTTGAAAGTTGTGCATGTTGTCGCTGTAACTCTAATTTTACCGTATTCTCTTGGCGTGGCTGTTGCAGCCGTGACGTGCGCACGTGGCCCCGTCTCCCGTTCTGCTCTTTTACACCTTTCTTACTTGGTGCCTTCCTGCTGAATGCTCTGTGGGTATCAGAGCAGGCGAGGGGGGCACGGGACCCTCCGGACAGCAGGGTCAGCACGGCCAGCGAGGTATTAACATCTCGCTGTTAATTCATTGATGGTTTTGCCGGCATCGTCTTCTAATCTCGCTTGAAAAAGACCGAATGTGCGTTTGAACGTTTCTGAAGAGCAGATTGCTAAGCGAAATACGTGTATAATCCTAACATTTTGGGAGAAATAGGGTGAGTTGTTATTGATTCACAGAGCACGACAAAACATCACTGCATGAATTAGCAAACAGCTGTTTCTAATTTGAGTTTAGAACTGTACACAGAGGAACTTGTTTTAGTGCTCACTCCTTTCATTTATAATGAATTTTAATCACCGCTACAGGTGAGAAAAATGTAGAAACAAGCTTGTATCTTGTGGAAGAAACAAAGGAGAGACAGATGCTAACAGATTTACAGTCTGTGATAAAAGGAATGTTTTGGTACACTTTACATGTAATTAGAGTGCAGCTGTTTCCAGTCCCAAGTCCATGATGCACAGCAGAATATCGTATCTGCTGCTTTTCCAAAGGGACCAAAGAAAAACAGTGATTCAACTCCGAAAGCATTTCGTTTATTCCTACATCTAACATAAAACTTTCTCCCCCACCCTTTATTATTTAAGTGTGAAATAACTTATTTAATGATACGTTAATTTTTTTTGTTACCAGCAAAGTGCAGGCTCTTCCACTTAAGAAAAAATAGCGTTAAAAATAGCTTTCTGATTTTATCATCTGCATAGAATTCTGTGTCATCCTATGGATGGTCGTTACTGAGTCTTAATACCTCTGCTAACGGGAGACAAGGGCTCAGACACGCATTACTCTGGCTTAACAAGTTTCTGTGTATCAATAGACATCTTTGTGTGTACCTTTAACTTGTAGCATAAAAAAAAGACTAATTAGATGTATCTTTGATCATTACAGAAAGGTTTAAACGAAGACGGCAGGGTTTAAACCCTCTATGTGTAACAGTTCATCTACGGCAGACATCCCAGCAAGTTTAAAGTTTGAAATTCTGCGCTACATCTTGTGCTGATTTTGTATTCTAAATGCCAAGTTACCCTCTGCACGAGAAGAAAAATTAGATTATATTTACTTTCCATTGAGCCAGACGTCTTTCCTTCTTTTTTAAAAACTTCACTGGAAAATGAATTGCAGTGCAAAGCTGAGAAGTTGGAATAAGAGTCCCCAACTGTTGGTGATTTAGCCCAACAAAAACACTTACCACATGAGCACAGAATTAGGTATAACTGCATTTTTCTCAAGTCACAGATAACCATGAAAGCACTGCCTGGGGTGCCACTTACATTAGCACCCCTTAGTTTTTTCCCCAGTTTCAGGTTTCCTTTGAACATTTTATATATATTCATAAATATATATTTATTTATATAAAAATATCTATTTATTTATATTTTTTAAATGGCATAGTGCCTTAAAATACACACTGATGAAGATGGTTTAGTGGGGAAGCAGCTGTTGCTGACACTGTGCATGGGGCAATTCGTTGGCGCCTTGGCCAAGGGTGGGCGACCAGTTCTGGGGAACGCTCTCGTGAGATTTTTGTAGGGATAATTATAAAAAAGATGTAAAAATCTTGTTTCCGTTGTTCGGTGTGCATTAGCGCTGGGTTTCAGTGGCAGCCCAGCAGTTACAGCCCCGTTCAGACGTAGGTGCCGCAGCAGCGTAAAAAGCGTCTCATTGCCGCAGGAGCCGGGGGTTCACGTTCCGTTATTGCAACACAACCAACAGAAACGGTCCGTGAAGCTGATATATCCATAGAAAATCGAGTTGGGAATATTAAGGATATTTTTTATTATTTACTTTGTCATAACTGTGCGGGAAATGTGCAGGAAAATGGGGCTGAACACTCCAACAAAAAAATGGAGTAAAAAGCTGTCACAGTGCACTGAAAAATATTGAAACTTAAAACATTTGCTCTGTAACCCTGATTTGCGTTATTTCCCACTGCAGTGTCAATGAGCAGCGTCTGCTACGTGAGGTTCTTACTCTAATCCACAGTAATGATCTATCCTTGGCTTTAATACATAGTGCAGCAATGCAAAATCTGCTGTAACCGGTACTGAAGGTTTCTCAGTCCTCATTCTCTGTGTTGTATTCTCATCGTTAAGCATCCGTGATAATAATAATTATTGAAATTGGTAGTGTTTTTATCAGGCCTTCCATCCGAGGATGTCTGGGGCTTTCACAGCTATGCAGAAGCAAGCCCTACAATTTGCCCTTGAGGAGCAGATGGTTTCTTCTATTATGGAGATGAGGAGCTGAAGCACAGTTCAGAAGCGTGTCTTATGGTGCCGAGCTTGGTTCCAGAAGTAACTTACTTTTTTGGGTTGTAGAATTCCGTCAGCTCTCAATAGTCTAAAGCGGTTTGGGTGCTTTGACCGTTTTTAAGTTGTGCGGCGGGGAGAGGCTCAGGGAGAAGCAGGAGTCTGAGCTGAAATCAAATAGCAATCCTTCCCTCAACCTTTGGGGTTTGTTTTTGTTAATTTATCTATTTCTCTTATGTACTAGCTCTGTGCTGGAGGAATAAACCCGATCGAATAAGAGCATCTAACCCCTGGTTTATTGTCCTGCATGGAGATACCTTCTGTGCTCAGGAGGAGTCTCGGAGTTGCCTCTTTGGCCAAATCCTGGATAATTTGCTGGTGCTGGGGCAGATTTTGCGGCCTCTTCCAAGCCCCATGGTGCTGGGGGGGAACAAACTGGTGTCCCATAGCGCGACGTGCGCGCCGTGTGGGGGACGTTCGGCCACCGGGACCCGCGGTAGGGGGCACGGAGCAGGGGGTGTTTCGCTGGGGCATCCTCGTGGCACCCCACATCGCCAAAGAGATGGTTAGGTGAGGGGGCACCGCCGCTCTGGGCCAGCCCTCTGGGGGCTCTGCCCACACCTTGTGTTCTATAGCAAAATAATTGAGAAATAATAAACGTATCACCGCCAGCAGTGCCGCTCGCTCCTGGCAATCGCTGGTGGGCTGCTGGTGCCCTCGCTAAGACACGTCGCGTTTTCTGAGACTTCATTTGATGGGTTTAGCTTCACTGTTATTTCTGAGCTTGGCTCATGTTACCTGGAAGATAAACAGAGGGTGAAATATGATTTATACCGCCGTTTGGCCAAATTGCTCTTAATAGAAGGAAAAATACATTTATTGGATGCGTTGAGGCTGGCATGATCTCCGCAGTGATGATGATAAATGCTCGCAGTCCCGTAAACGTGCTGAACATTAAGTTGCTAAATGACTGTACCACTTTGAGATTGATTATCAAGTTTGGCCCTTTAAGCTTCGTGACCCGCACGTATATCCTGAGGACTACTGACATCCTGAAGCTTCCTTAATGCTCTTTTTTTCCTAATTAAACTTTTTATTGAATTTTCTTACCCTTTTAATACTTGTTTGGATTCTCTTATGTGCAAATGACAAAAGCCTTGCACCAGCCATGTGATTCTCTATTTTAGAACAGTCCCACTTTGCAGGATTAGCCATTTTTAATGACTTTAATCTCCTTTTTGAAAGTGATTTTTCTCATTCTGCTACATTCCTTTGATTGCATTAATGTAGAATTATTATTCTCACCATCATTGCCAGACATGTCACACCACATCTAAAATATATCTTCCCACTAAAATATTACTCTGGTAAAATACCTTAGAATTTCCTTCTCAGTTCATTATAGGTATTTCCTTCAATTTAATATGGCAATTTAAAATGAACAGGGCTATTTTTCATTCCATAAAGAGATTAATGATAATGAGTTTTCCCTAATTTCTCTAGTTTAGGCCTTTAGTAATTTAGTATCTTGTTTGTAAGGAAGTCAAGGTAGGTTGTTTCTGGGTCTTGAAGTTTCCTGATTCTTTTGAAATTTTAAAAGTATGAGAAAACAGTAAAGTAAAAAGAATCCAGAAGTTAAACATGAAATTCAGTGAAAGGTCTAAACAAAGTAACAAAAGGACACAATCTTTCAGCTATGTAAATGCTTCCATTTTTATTACAAACCCAGCTTTTCAACCTGAGAAATGTTACCTTTTTTTGAACCCACGTTAGCACAGCAACGTCTCTGTGCATCCCTCACGAAGTAACACCGGCTTTCTTTGATGTTGTGTTTTTGAATAGCCCGACACCTCTGAAGAGCAGCAGCTGGAGGGGAGCTGGCCCCGGGGGAGCGTTGAGCGCGGTTTGAGGTGGATCAGTCGGTGCCGGAGGAGAACGAGGCCCTCTGAGAGATTTGTGGGATTTGCGCGGTGGGCCGGTGTCACGGTTGGCATCAGCGCCTCTGGATGGAACGGAGTTAACCCAGCTGGGTTTGGCCCATCGCATCTCCAGTTCCAAAGCAGAACAATGGAGCTTTGTTCACTGGAGTGGTTTAAGGGCTCGGGGCTCTCCGGTGCAGCCCTTGTGCTGGGCAGGGAAGAGAGTAAAAATATATATGTTTCTATAGTAATTTCTGCAAAGTGGACATTTTAAGTTATTTTAATTACAGCCAATAAGCCGAGCAGCAAAGAACACAATGCTGGTGTGCTTTTTTTCCCCTCTGTTGTTGTTTTTCTTCTTCCCCCCCTCCAGACAGCCGGGCGGTAGCAAACACACCATGTGCTGCCCTAGTTGGGGCCCAGCACCCCCCTCTTGCTCCCCTTTGTCTCCTCTCCCGGAGGAGCCCAGCTGGCGAGAGCAGGGAATTAGCCGGCCCGGAGCCACCCGCACCTCCCCGGGGCCCCTAATCCGGGCGCTGCAGCCGGCTGCTCCTGCCCGCCCTGGGGCCGTGGGGCCGCGGGTCAGTGGGGCCGTGGGGCTGCAGCCCCGGCTCGGGGGACAGGGGGGTCCCCGGGGCAGCGCAGGATGGGGGGTGAGGTTGGCAATGTGAGGCTTTGTTGCAGCCGCAGAGAGGCACCGGCTCACGGCTGGGGGGATGGAGAAGAGAAGAGTTTGTGTAAAAATCAGGGGCTCGTCGCGTGGGTTTTGGGCTCCGGCTGGGCCAGGCGCGGAGGAGTGAGTTGAGCACAAAGAGCTGGAGCATCTCAGCGCGGTGCTGGAGCCGGGTGCGTTTCGGGAGGCGCGTCCTCGGTGTCCGGCGTCGCTCCGGAGCAGGAGGTTTATTAAACGGGGGAGCGAGCGGCCCGTTGTGCTGTAGGAGCTGTTCGGTGTGTGGCTTCGGCGAGGTTTGCGGAGGCCGCTCCGCTCGCCCTTTGCTGGGTGGCAGGAGGGGTTTCACCGCAGGAGCTGCCCGTACGGGCGGTGTCCCGGCCAGCCCGCCCCGTGCGCGGGGCCGCACCAACACGTGCGCCCGTGGCGGCGGAGCTGGCGGCTCCGGCACGCACGGCCGGGGATTGTTTTATTGGTTTGGTTTAGCGAGAGCTGAAGTAGGAGCATTAAATGTTTTATAAGGACAACGTATCTGGAGAACCAGTTCCTTTTTTTGAATCTCCAAATGTGTATGTGGTCAGCGCCTTCCCTCCTTTACGTTAGTTTTCTTTTTTGCTTCGTTCCGTGGTTCGGTTTAATATCGGACTGGTGGCATTTTTGCTTCACTCAACATCTCCGCGTTTATTGGGATTAGGATATTTGAACTCGCTCTCTTCTGTTTCTTGTTAACAGTTCTGTTTATGAAAGCCGCCAACGTTTTATGTGTTCTTCCTAAAATGACTGTTTTGCTGCTGGAGTTGGTGCTGTGTTTCTTTATGGTAATATCAAATTATAAAATATTTTCCAAAGCATCATATTGAGCAAAGGAAATAGTTATTAAAACAGAGGCTGGGCTCTTGTTGTTTTATCCTGAAGTTGATTCTTTTGTGATGTCTTGAGACCTCCAATGGCGATTTTCTGAGCTTTTAAAATTTGTTTGGTTTTGCACCAAGCAGACAACATTACCTGTCGTACAAATGGATGTGGTAATGATGCGGATCTCTGATTTCATTGAGGTGCCCCAAGTCTGATGCTTGTATTTCACCTCTGCTTTTGAGCAGCCTTTCATTCTGTTACAGTTGTGAGACAGAACCGAAGGATTTTGTTTAATGCAGACATTACTTAAAATCATCTCGATGTAGCGTTTAAAAAGACCCACAAAGTCACAGGTGAACACTTAACACTGTAGCTTTTCAAAATGTTTGCATTGCTTCACTGCACATTGTGTTTGGCTTTCTTTATTCATTGTTTATTGCTTTACAGTACAGTGAGCAGGTGTTTAACCTGCTAAAGAGAAATGCTTTTTATTAACACTGTGTGTTGGCATATTTGTGAATGATGCGTACCAATATATTTTATCGCTCTTTCTCAAACCTCCTTTGAAATTCAAGAGAGTTGTTGTTTTTTTTTTTTAACTGCTGTGGTGGCAGAAGCCCATCGTGTTGTTGAGAGCTTTGTCCTTATTTCACAGATGCACTGGGAATTGTTTTTAATCTCCTTTCTGCTTTCCCATTACAGATGGTGATGACGACCCACAACTCTCCTGGGTGGCTTCATCTCCCTCCAGCAAAGATGTTGCATCACCCACTCAGATGATAGGAGATGGGTGTGATCTCGGCATCGGGGAGGAGGAAGGGGGGACCGGCCTGCCGTATCCCTGTCAGTTTTGCGATAAGTCCTTCATCCGCCTGAGCTACCTTAAAAGGCACGAGCAGATCCACAGTGACAAACTACCTTTCAAATGCACCTACTGTAGCCGGCTTTTTAAGCACAAGAGGAGTAGGGACCGCCACATAAAGCTTCACACGGGGGATAAAAAGTACCATTGCCACGAGTGCGAGGCCGCGTTCTCTCGCAGCGACCACCTCAAAATTCACCTGAAAACCCACAGCTCCAGCAAACCGTTCAAGTGTACTGTGTGTAAACGCGGGTTTTCCTCCACCAGCTCGTTGCAGAGTCACATGCAGGCTCATAAAAAGAACAAGGAACATATGGCAAAGACTGAGAAAGAGGTGAAGAAGGATGATTTTATGTGTGATTACTGTGAAGAGACATTCAGTCAGACTGAAGATTTGGAGAAGCACGTAATGACACGCCACCCACAGCTTTCCGAGAAGGCAGATTTGCAGTGTATTCATTGCCCTGAAGTATTTGCAGACGAAAACTCGCTGCTCTCACACATTCATCAAGCCCATGCCAACAAAAAACACAAGTGCCCTATGTGCCCGGAGCAGTTCTCTTCCGTGGAGGAGGTTTATTGCCACTTGGACAGCCACAGACAACCTGACTCCAGCAATCACAGCATCAGCCCGGACCCCGTCCTGGGCAGCGTGGCGTCCATGAGCAGCGCGACGCCCGACTCCAGCGCCTCGGTGGAGAGAGGTTCCACCCCGGATTCGACCTTGAAGCCCTTGAGGGGACAGAAGAAAATGAGGTCTGTGGACAGAGAGGAGGGGCAGGGCTGGTCCAAAGTGACGTACAGCTGCCCGTACTGCTCCAAGCGCGACTTCAACAGCCTTGCGGTTCTGGAGATCCACCTGAAGACCATTCACGCAGACAAACCTCAGCAAAGCCACACGTGCCAGATCTGCCTTGATTCCATGCCTACGCTCTACAACTTGAACGAACACGTGCGGAAGGTGCACAAAAACCACGCCTATCCCATGGTGCAGTTTAGCAACATTTCCGCCTTTCACTGTAACTACTGCCCGGAGATGTTTGCGGACATCAACAGCTTGCAAGAGCACATCCGTATTACTCACTGTGGCCCAAACGCTACCCCTCAAGATGGCAACAACGCTTTCTTCTGTAACCAGTGCTCTATGGGCTTTCTGACCGAAGCAACCTTGACCGAGCACATTCAGCAGACTCACTGCAATGTAGGAAATTCAAAATTGGATTCCCCTGTCATTCAGCCAACCCAGTCTTTTATGGAAGTTTATTCATGCCCTTATTGCACAAACTCCCCCATTTTTGGCTCCATCCTGAAGCTTACAAAGCATATTAAAGAAAACCACAAGAACATTCCTCTGGCACACAATAAGAAGTCAAAAGCAGAGCAGAGTCCAGTTTCTTCTGATGTCGAAGTCTCTTCCCCTAAAAGGCAACGGCTTTCTGCTAGCGTGAACTCAGTGTCGAACGGTGAATACCCGTGTAATCAGTGCGATCTAAAGTTCTCCAATTTTGAAAGTTTTCAAACCCATTTAAAGTTGCATTTGGAGCTGCTGTTGAGGAAACAGTCTTGCCCTCAGTGTAAAGAAGACTTTGATTCCCAGGAGTCTCTTCTGCAGCATCTCACCGTACATTACATGACAACTTCAACTCATTATGTATGCGAGAGCTGCGACAAACAGTTTTCTTCGGTGGATGATTTGCAGAAGCATTTGTTGGACATGCATACTTTTGTGTTGTATCACTGCACCCTTTGCCAAGAAGTTTTTGACTCCAAGGTGTCTATCCAAGTGCATCTGGCAGTCAAGCACAGCAACGAGAAGAAGATGTATCGCTGCACGGCCTGTAACTGGGATTTCAGGAAGGAGGTGGATCTCCAGATCCACGTGAAGCACAGCCACTTGGGGAACCCGTCCAAGTCTCACAAGTGCATCTTCTGCGGTGAGACCTTTAGCACAGAGGTGGAACTGCAGTGCCACATCACCACCCACAGCAAAAAGTACAACTGCAAGTTTTGTAGCAAGGCTTTTCACGCCATCATATTGCTGGAAAAGCACTTGCGGGAGAAACATTGTGTGTTTGACGCTAGCGCCGAGAATGGGACGGCTAACGGCATGACCCCAACGAACAAGAAGACGGAAGGGGCAGATATCCAGAACATGTTAATGAAGAATCCGGATACTTCCAACAGCCACGAAGCCAGTGAGGACGACGTGGACGCTTCGGAGCCCATGTACGGCTGTGACATTTGTGGGGCCGCCTACACCATGGAGGTTCTCTTGCAGAACCATCGCTTGAGAGATCATAACATCAGGCCTGGGGAGGACGACTGTTCTAGGAAGAAAGCAGAATTCATCAAAGGTAGCCACAAGTGTAACATCTGCTCGAGGACCTTTTTCTCCGAAAACGGCCTCAGAGAGCACATGCAGACCCACCGGGGCCCCGCCAAGCACTACATGTGCCCCATCTGCGGGGAGCGCTTCCCGTCGCTCCTGACCCTGACGGAGCACAAGGTCACCCACAGCAAGAGTCTGGATACGGGCACGTGTCGGATCTGCAAAATGCCGCTGCAGAGCGAGGAGGAATTTATCGAGCACTGCCAGATGCATCCGGACCTCAGAAACTCCCTCACCGGGTTTCGCTGTGTTGTCTGCATGCAGACGGTCACCTCCACCCTGGAGCTCAAAATTCACGGGACCTTCCACATGCAGAAACTGGCGGGAAACTCCGCGACCTCATCGCCCAACGGCCAGGCCTTGCAAAAACTCTACAAGTGCGCGTTGTGCTTGAAGGAGTTCCGGAATAAGCAGGACTTGGTAAAGCTGGATGTGAACGGCCTTCCCTACGGGCTGTGCGCGGGGTGCATGACCAGGGGCACCAACGGACAGTCCTCGGGGCTGGCGCCGCAGGAGGTGAGCGAGAGGCCCTGCGGCAGCCTGAGGTGTCCCGAGTGTAGCGTCAAATTTGAAAGTGCCGAAGACCTCGAGAGCCACATTCAGTTAGACCACCGAGACCTGACACCCGAGACCAGCGGCCAAAGGAAAGGTACCCAGACGTCCCCCGTTCCCAGAGTAAGTACAGCTGAACCTTAAAGTGTCTGCGGGATAACATGTAGACCTCAATGTGACGTAGAACTGATCTGATGGTTTTTGGGTTTTTTTTTAAACTGTCACTTTATAAAATTACTTGTGCCACCAAAAAAACGCAGCAGACCAGGAGGAAAGGGAGAGTACTGGGGAGAACAAGGGCTCAGCCTCGCAGGCTCCTTGATTCCTAGTGGCAGCGCATCAGATTTTTTTGTCATAAGACTGCCCTAGATTTACCGGCAGAGAGCCGAGGCACTTGAACGGTGGGGATCGAGTTTGTCCATCAATTCCCATGCTACTGAACTGGCAGGGCTGGAAAAGCTGGGGCGTTTCCATGAGTAAAAGGAGATGCTGAGTACCCAGAACAACAACCAAAACATCTCTCATACCTGAGGAATGAGATTGTTTCTTACCAGGGAACTGAACACGAGCAGGAGGATAAAGGAACTTCTGAGGAAAAACGCAGTGAATTCCAACCTATACCCCCTAAATTCTCACCTAACCCAAACTTCTGTGCTGAAGAGCTTGTGGATGTCAGTCAGCGTGAACGTTGTGAGGCTGCTTGGATGTCTGTGTGCGTACGTGTGTGCCTGTGTGCGTGTGTGGTTTTAAAAGTGATTTTAGAAGGATCGTGGCCCTCCTGTAAGAGAAGGATTTTTCTTAGCAAAGCTGGAAACTGCTGTCTAATGCAGGTTACATGTAGTTGTGCTCCCACAAACATTTGCAGATAGCCTGCTTTCCCATTTCTTAGCTTACAAGGTACTTGGGAGCACGCAGATCCAAGTAAGGGTTCAGAGGCCTACTCGGGAGATTAATATCTTTTGCAGTTTATAGTCTTTTAAAATTATTTGTTGACGTTTTGGTTCAAGAATGGGCCAAGTCAGTCCTCCCTCTGTCAGGAACAGATGGAATGAGAAGTAGATTTTGGAAATCTTCTCGGGAGACCAAGAGCAGACACATCTGAGTATTGATATCATCTGACATTTTTAATTAAACATGATGGGGTGAGATTTTCAAAAGTATCTAAGGAAATTAGGCACCCAACTCCTAATGAATAATTCCAGCCCTAGATGCCTGTTTATGTCAATCTGCTAATTAAAGCACCCACAAACACATCTTACTGCGTGAAAAGAACCTGAAAATACCATTCAGCTGCGATAGCAGAGGCTCAGTATGTGAGAGAAGACCCGAAGAGTGTCCTGAGGATGCAGATGGAGCCGTGACCAGCAGAGCTGGTGCAGGCTGTGTCCCCCGTCCCCAGCTGGGCTGGGGAGCACTGGGTCTTTATTTCCTTCTAAATTCCTCAGAACACCGCTCTTCTCTTAGGTAGGACTAATCTTTCCTTCATATGGCCGTGCCTATAGCCCAAAGTTTTATCTTTTCTTTCCTGTCCGCCGTCAGAAGCAGAATACGTTGCCACTTTCTCCTCTGATTTCTTACTTTAACTCTTTCTTTTCAGCCAGAGCTTCCATACTTGTTCTCTCAGGGAAGAGTTTTAAGTTCTTCAATGAGGTAACTGCTTTGAATTTAATCCCGTGAGGGCAGGTCTTAGCTCCTTTGCCGAAGATAATGAAAAATCAGCATTCGTGATGATGGCAAACGGTACCTTCAACAGGTGTCTATGGCCTGCACAGGTGCAGGTTTGTGACCTTTATGGCACACGTCCTAGGAACAGATATATTGTTATTAGGAATAATTCATTCTCTTACCCTTCATTATATGGACAAGACCTGAATTCTGATATCAGTTCACGTGAAAGCTATTGGCGTTTCACTCAGGTTTCTCAAGGCAACGAGTGCCCTTCGCATCTCCCTAGCACAGGGCCTTTCGAAGGCTTACACTGTCTTTAAATGGCGATAAATCCGTCTGTTTCAAGAACAGAGATTACTTAACTTCGTTGGCTTTGTGGCAAAGCTCAGCAAGTTGAACACGATCTCTCTTGTCGTCTCGTTAGCATTCTGTGCGCAGGGAAAATAACACTTTACTGGAGCAACCTGGAGCGCACGATGCTGTGGAGTCATCTGCACGTGCCCAGACAAGAGCCGCTTCTCTCCAACTCTTAAGTACTTCTATGTTTCTTTTTTAAACACCTCATTGATTTTTCTTTCTTAAACAGAAAAGTAGTTGAAGGACTAGGGCTGGGTACAGTCAGAAAGAAGATAAAGGGAGATTAGATCTTAACTAGTGGGCATATACTTCAGAGTAAATAAGAATAAGCAGGATGCAATCCAAGCAAATGGAAAATGGGACAACGACATACAAAATACGTAACTTCTTCGAATGTTGGAAATCACTCCATCAGCAGTAATACTTATTGAAATGAAGAAGAGAGTTTGGAAGCTGAGAGAAATTTCAGGAAAAAATGAAGATTTAACCCCAAAGTGGAAGGAAGGAGGAAAATAGATATTGGCTCTTGATTACTAAGAAATGAAAATCTTCAGGAGGAAAAAAAGATACAGCCAGAAAAAACAAAATTCGTTTTTACTGTATGTATTTGTGTTTGTGTATGTATGCACATGGATATAGAACCACAAGGGGAGTATGAATATTTTGTTATATTTTGTTTGGGTTTTTTTGCTATTGAATTTTTGGAGCTTTTCTTCAGAAAATCAGTTGGAGACAGCTAGGTGAGGATGAAAAGGCACTCCAATTTCTTCAGCAGTTTTGGTGCTTTGTTTTGTCTTTTTTTTAAATATCCATAAGAATGAAAGAGAAAGCACATAACCATTGAAAATGCTGCTGTGTTCTGTCTTCCCCACATACATTTTAGTATGGCAAACACCCAGGAAGAAATATCTATGAATTCATCGCCTGTATTCCTAGGACGTCTAAACAGGATCCAGTCATGGTCAGAAAATGTGGACTTCCAGATGGACAAAGTTTTTGCCTCCCGTACATGGAAACATCTGCATCGAAGGATTCCTATTAGGAGATTTTAAGTGAAGTCAGTGGTCTTCTGTATGGAACATCACTAGGAGGAATACATAAAATATGCCTTTTTACTAAAAGGTTACACTAACATCAATTTGTGTTGGATTCTTGTAGTTAGTTCTATGTGAGCTATTCTATTTGGATAGGGCTAAAAGAGTTTTTTTTAGATCAGCATCACAAGTGGAGGTACCATTCTGGTATCTGGCACACGTACAGCTCAAGAGCTTTTTTCATTCTATTATGATCGCATCAGAGGCCATGCTTTCATTTTTCTGAACGTATTTCTGCGTGTAGGAGCTTCAGTTTTGAATACACATTATTAGCTCCTTTTAGCATGTCTTCTAGAGGAATGTGGATGTCTTGAGATGCACGACAAGTTGTTATTGTGATTTCTCATCACCTCTTGTAATACTGGAAACAGCCACATTTCAGGCTGCTCTTTCTCTTGCGACAAATTCATCCTTATTTTTTAGCGTAGTTATCATGAATAATGCTTGTTTAACATTGACAATGGCAGATGCTTAGACTTCAGTTGAATTTCCATCTGGAATGGTGTTGCTGTATTTAGCCCACCCGGCTTATTTGTGCTGAAGAAACAAAGCAGGTGGCACAGAAAGGGGGAAGAACGAGCCCTGTTGTGCTCCTTTCCTCAGTTTCTTTTCTCCTGCACACTCCCTTGGCCTCAATTCCTTCTCTTTGTTCTCCCCCGTGCCTCTTCTCTTCCCTTGTAAATCCACTTGAATGGAGGAATATTTTCTTTGTAGAACAGGAAACCGTTTCCAGATATAAAGGAGGACAGTCTGGAAAACCCCTGGGAACAACAGTCACTTCAGAAACAAAACCAGGACCCTCTGTTGTTAGTACTACTACTTTGTGCCCAGATTAGAATTAAATATCTCGACTTAACGGGGACTGAGCTCTCAGCTGAAGGCCTGGATGTCCACTCTACAATGTCACCTCGACGCCATGGCCTACACCCTCCTCACTCCTTGGAGTCTGGACACCTTTGTTGGCACCACGCGTCGAGACGAAACTTTAAAAAGAGATAACTGACCAATCAATAATGTTTGTGAAGCCACGATACCCACAAAAACAGTAGCAGAAGATCATCTTTGGTACCACAAATAACACAGCCTTGCATTCAAACTAGTGCTCTCGTTCACTGGGAAGACAAGTCTGGTTTTGTGACATTCTTTTAAAGGCGGTTGTTAATGAGCCAGAAATGAACTCTTCCATCTCTTGCGTATACATTTGAGTACTCATCTAGCTACAGCTATTTCGAGGCAGTTCGTTAACCTCTGTCTCAAGCGGGGTACCCATCACAAGAGCCATCGCCTCAGTTAAGCTGCTCTTTCGCACGGACGTGTCTCAGCTGAGGCCGAGGATACCACTGGGAGTAGCGCTGCGGCCTGCCGGCTCCTCTGCTGAGGGGTGGTCCTGCCAAACGGGGTCTCGTGGAAGTTCGTGAAACGGTGGTGAGGAGTTTGCAGTGGGTCTGCAGATAAACGAAAGCATCCAGTCTCCAGATCTGTTAGTACGGAGCTTTCAGATCACTCAAATCAACTGAAAAGTAAAAGAATCCTTTGTCTGTCTTTAATATTGTCCTTCTTAGCTAGTAACTGAGGGAACCCTCCCGGCAGAGGTAAGTGTTGAACAAGGCACAGAACTTAGCTTTGAGGTTTTAAAGCAGAGAAAGGTTTAAGTTTTGAATGTGACCACATGGATCCTTCACCGCCTAATGCTGTTTTTTCCTTCCAAAGCTTTTTGTGGTTTGTTTTGTTTTTAGCGCTAGGAGCCCTCGGCGTGTGTTTGCCCGTGTGTCTGAGAGGTCCTGTGTGTGTGCGCATCTGCCAGAATCGATCCCAGGAAAGAGCGCGGCAGAGATCCCGCTGCTTTTCCAGAACAGCCCCCATTCCCAAATGGACAAAACTTTCCCGAGCTGCCCAGGGATAACCGGACAATCCAAATATTTCCTTTTCTATGGCTGCCCGTGTCCACTTTCACCCAATAGAGTGTAACCATCTCCCTATTTTGTTAACCACCCACTGCTATTTTAGCCTGGCAAGCCCTGCCTATGCGCAAACACAAACCGCGTGCAGAATTCATGGCATACGCAGCACATCCCTAGCCCGATGCGTTTGTTAGATGGCATTACAACACGTTCATTAACCTCCAGCAGGCTAACTTGTTGCCGTTGAGGACATGGGAAGTAGTTAAGAAGCTCCTGGCAGCACCTAATTTGTTCTTCCCTCAGCGGGCGCGCGAGGAAATTGGATCCCATGCGCAGAGGGGCTGACAGCAACTCTTCTGTTTAACTCCAAACTTCTGACTTACTACTGCTGCCCTAAAAATGGGATTCTACGCCTAGGCTGTAAGAAAAAAATAACGCGCCTCTAAAGCTGCGCAAATAATACCTGCAAAATATTTTGCTTCGAAAAAGTTAAGAGGCTGTTGTTTACAGAATTGGGGTTTTTAGCGCTAACGGCTCAAGATTCTCATCCTTTCCATGGCTACCTGAGCCGTGACCGGGCATGGAGATTCCCCGACGTCCTGCTGCCATCCTAAGGATTGAAAGCACACGCTCGTGCTTGGTGGCACATGTTGCGATAGGAGTTATTCTCTAGGAAAAAGTAAGCACAGAAGGCCCGGTTTTTCTAAACGGCACTCAAAAGATGTCTGTTTAAACAGCGTATTCCCAAGCAGTAAATGAGCGTGCATGTTAGACAAAAGCACTCTAGTCCTGCTTTGGGAAATAAAAAGTTTTTGCAAGTGTACAAAAGCTTGGTATTAGCGCTTAATGTTTTTCCTGAGTTGGATGTCTTACTTGTCAACATGCATTTTAATTTCTACAAATGATTTCTTGGGTTTTTTCCTGTGCACGCACCACCGTCAATCTGAGAGCAAACCCCATTTTCCCTCTTTGACTAAATGGTTCGTGTAATTGCCTCTTCACACAATCTCCTGACTTGTGCAGCTCAGCCTCCCTGGTACGACTTAGAGGTGGAGAAAATATACAGCAGATTGTGCTGGGAAACTTTTCTTTGTGCTAATGCAGTTTTTCCAGGATTTCTGATGGGACACCCTTACAAAATATACTTTTTCACTTTGTCCTTCACTTCCCCAAGTAACTATAGGTGTTTTGCCTGCTGTATTTTGAGCTTAACTAAAGATGGAATTTTTTGAGAAAGCTGGTCTTTTTCTGAAAACAGAGTTACCTTTCAATGTCTTTTATTTCCCTCTGCTGGAATTTTTACTGCGATGGGTTAAACAACACAAGGAATCTGATGATGGCTCTAGTACTCAGTCAGATTTTCAAGTAGCATCATGTGAAATTTTTAAAGTTGAAATTAGAAGTTCTCCTAAAGCAGGCTGTTCATTAGAGGTTGCATTTCTGGCCCCAGAAAAGCCCGGCCCAACGTGGTGTCTTGTCGGGGATGCGTGAGCAGAAAAGGCCTCGGAGGAGGAAAGTTGAAACACGTAACATGCTGTATTCATGATCACACTTGCCTTATGCTACAGTGCAGTTTTCTCTAATCTCTTTTTGGTTGTTAAACAGAAAAAGACCTATCAATGCATCAAGTGCCAGATGACCTTTGAGAATGAGAGAGAGATACAAATCCATGTCGCTAACCATATGATTGGTAAGACATTCTTTAAACTAGGCCACTCATCGGCTGCTTGTTTTTTGCTACTCTTTGAAATTCACTATTCTAATAACTTGTTAATATTCATGCTGCAATTTATTTTTTTTATCTTTCAAGGAAAATGATTTTGATGTAATGATTCTTCACTTCAAAGCTTTTTAAATATGTGGTTATAAAAGTGTTACTGCAGAGCTTTTTTCCTTATCCTTTTGAGTCCTCGTGTAGCATTTTCATTTATATTAAAATCAAACTTTTGACAGTATCTTCCATTTGATAGCATAAATTTCTCTCTATCCATGTAAAAAGTACTTGCCAGTTGTCAACCACTTAGGAGCAATTATGTTTCAATTTTGTATGTCATGACATTGAATAGATTTAACTGCTAGCGTTTTCCCAGCTAAGTGTGGTGAATTCCTGAGGAACATTGTCAAAACAAAACACTTACGGAGTTGTTTCAGTGGGGTTTTTTTCTTCTTTTTCCGACAATTCTGGACTTCGGAAAGTTCAACTTTTCAGACGTACAAGTGTTTTAAAAATCAGTGCTCGCTGCCTTTTACTCCAGTCCTGTCGCGAGAGCTTGTAGTAAAGCGTTGTTGGAACCTGAGGGATTGTGTTTCTGCTGCAGCTCTACAATTGCTTTTCTGATGAACGCAAGGAAATGTTTTTCCTGTCTGTACAGATGCTATAAATATATGTGTTGGCCCAAGAGGTCGGTTTATTTTGACGCACAGACCACAAAGGAGTTACTTACACATGCCCCTGTATGTTGGGTGAGATCCTTCAGATCCTACGCCACACTCTGTGTGTCTTAGATGTTCACTTGCAGCATTTATCTCCCGTAAGCGTAATGGTTTTCCTTCAACAATTTTACATTTAGGAGCCTGTTCTCCTGTCAGTGGATAAATGCAACTCCTGTTTTCTTGCAAGTGAATTATGCATAAATGCCAGAGAGGGAGAAATACAGACTGACACAGTCTTCACACCCCCGCCCCCAAATGAAAAATACACATGTCAGTCACGATGATTTTCATCCTAGAGCCAGGCAGGAGTTTGAAGTCAATGTCAAGCAGGTTAAGATGAAGATATCTAAAAATGTTTGCTTTTGTAGCAGGTGTTAATGTAATCTCTTGTTTGCAAGCTTGAAGAGTGAGATCCTTGTTAATTGGACCACAGTGATTTCATACAGCTCCCCACTAGTTTGGTTGGTTGGTTGGTTGTTTTTTTTAAGAAGCCTTAAAGAAAAAAGTCCTTAGGCAAGCTTAGCATTTGTTTCAATTTAATTTGTGATCCGGTACCTAATAAACGATTTTTAAATACAAAGATCACAAAGTGCTGAGTTAAAGCTCTGCTTGGTTCAAGATGGGAATTCTTTTTCCTTTTGGAAAGATACAATGTCTTTATTTTCCAGTAACTGATGTGTGTTTGTTTATGTATATCCACAAAATACTGCTATCTGGAAAAATACACAATGAGATATATGACATTACAAGGTTCACTATTAGTGCTATTGGAAAAAAAACAGTGGTATTATGGAAGATACAGGAGGCTGAGAAAAGTGTGATGCTGCCGTTTGTGAAAACTGTACCTATTGTTTCCTTGAAGCTGTACATAAGTCATACAGGTTTGGAAGGAGCCTATATAAATACAAAAGTGTGTATGGACTCAGTTCTGTACACCTAGGACATTGTAAATGCCAGGACAGGGTAAGAAAGTATGCGATCATTCCGTTGTGGGGTCATGTCTTTGTGTCTCTTCTCTGAGATGTGGACTGAGAATGTCCATTATGCTCAAGTCGTCACTTTTTATGGTGCAGTTTAGGAGAGTGAAGTAAGGAAACGTTTAATAGGAGCGAAGCTTCCTCCCACTCCGGGCATCTCAGACACTTCACAAGGTGCCGGGGCCACCTCTGTTTGCTCTTTGCTGGGGAATGCTGAAGGGGAACGGAGCGACTAGATGTCACCGTTCCTCCAGAAATAAATGCTGTGCAGGGTTTTGGTGTTAATTTGCACAGCGAATACTAGCAGGAAGGGCGGTGGGTTTCCTCTCGGGCTCGCTCCCGTGCCCTTTGTTCGGAGCCCGAGAGCCTTGAGCCCTTGCTCAGGCCAAAGGAGCGATGGACACGTGTCTCCTTCCCGCTCAGGTTTAAATAAAATAAGCGGTGCGGGAGTTTCCCTTCTCTGTCAGACCAAGTCTAGCCAGATGAGCAGTGAGAGAAAGCAGCTGATGTAGCTGTTTCCGAAGCCCAGCTGTGTGTCACGGGGTTATTAATGTCGTCGTTGTCGATTTAAGATCTAGAGATGAGGGTTGGTTCGTGCTGGGGTGCGCTGGGATCCCGGGGGGAACACGCGGGTGTTTGGGGGTGCGCAGAGCTTGTTCTCAGACTGCGTGTCCTCGCAGCTTAGGGTTCCACTCATCTCAACGAACTTGCATCTGTCTAAAATTAAGGTGTCTGCTTTAATATAGTCATTGAGGTGCCGTCTGGGGAAAACGAGTGATTGATACCAATCTAAGATAAGAGTTTGAGTAGGATAAGCATTTCCAGGGAGAGATTTTTATCTCTCTTTTGAATTTGAAGTGAGCCCAGACAATGAAATTAGCCTTGACATGTAATTTTTAGGTAAAAAACCCCTTGGCTTTGATAATCCAAGGCCACTCCGCAGCACTTTCTTCTGACGCTTTGAGAAACACAAAATCAATAGTTGAGATATCCTAAGCACTTGCTTAGTTTTATTCTGCTCAAGTGACTGTCAACAAAGGAGTCTCTGCTCTGTGGCAGCGACATTACGTGTCAGTGTCTGTAATATCGTTAAAGAATTCTGTTATTTCTTACATCACAGTCTGAAAAAGCGCACCCACTGAAGTTGGCTGCGCCTCCCTCTTCAGCCTCTCGGCTCCGGAGTCAGAGGCCCTGCTCGTAATTCGTGGAAGTAGGGGGTTTATATTTTTCAGCGCCGCGTGCAGGGAATTTCCAGTGCTACTCCCACACACCGCTTGGAAAAATGACCCTTCTGCACTGCAGCCCTGCACGTCCTGCGCACAGACACGAGGCACACGGGTCCCGCCTGGGTCCCCGGGGGCGGCGCGGGCTGGATGTGTCCCCAGAGGAGCGGAATGGTGGATGTTTTGTTTCGCTCGACACTGGGGCTGGGTGGAGGGCTGTAAGCACAGAACAGCCGGCCTCGGCTCGGATATGCCGAGAAGGGATCTGTTTAGAAACGTTTCCGGCCCGGGGGGGGCCTCAAGGTGGAATTTTTAGAGAGCAGAGGTCTTTGAAACATTGCACTGATTGGGGCTCCTTTGAAACGTTTCCGTGCCCACGGAAAGGGGATCCCCCTTTGAAAAATTTACAGGCACCGGGGAGTCCACCTGGGAGTAAATCAAAAACTTTGAGTAGTTCTCGCTGCCTCTGTACTTGCTCACCTCCTGTTGCGCTGACCTGGCAAGGCTTAAAGCCTCTCCCCCTTATCTCCCCCTTATCTCCCACCTCCCACGGCCTCTGATGTGCCCGTGGCTCTGTGAGAGGCTGGGGAAGATGGTCGTCCACAGCCGGGGGGCTCCATGGGGGCACGGAGCAGCAGCCAGACACACAGAAATCTGTCAGTGCAGCTTCTCCCCGCTGGCTGGGGGAGCTGTGGAGCTTCAGTCCCCATCACAGGGCCCCCACTGAGTCCCCGTGGCCACCACCAAGTCCCCATGGCCACCACCGAGTCCCCATGGCCACCATTGAGTCCCCATGGCCACCACTGGGTCCCCGTGGCCACCACCAAGTCCCTGTGGCCATCGCCGAGTCCCCCTGGCACGTGAGCGGCCTCTGCCCTGGGGTCAGGCCCCGTCTCGCACCGCCAAGGGGGTCCCGCTCAGTTCCCTGTGCAGGGAACATTGGGATTTGGCCCAGGGTTTTCCTTTTGGGTTTTTTACAGATGCCTTGCTCCCACAGCCAGGGTGCCCTAATTACCGTTTTGAGGGTGTACAAAATTCCACAGACTCATTGCTCTCCGAGCTAGTCAGGTTGCCCAGTTACAAGGGAAAGTGTGTTTGGACCCGAGCTGGGGCTCCCTGCTGTTTGGGTGAGAGAAGTGGGCACGGCAATACTGCTCTCTGTTGGGTGGGGGATCTTTTCTGTTTAACGTTGAAAGAAGATGCACAGCTTTCCTCGGCCTTCTTTCTCTAAGAAAGTCTCGTGGCAAATGTGCACGGGAAACTCCGCTGGGGTGCAGTTAGTGCTGGAAGCGGTTCCTGGTCGCGCTCTGACGCGGGGGTGGCTGCAGGCCTGTGCTGCCCCCGGCTCCCATCAGCGGCCCGGCTCCTGGGGGCTCAGCACGGTGCCGCTCCTGTCCTTACACCGCTCCCCGCCAAAACTGGCGTACAATGCGGCGAGGGCGGGAGGGGACGCGAGGTGAGGCGGGAGGCCCTGGCTGTGCTTTGGGAGGGCTGGAGGGGGCACTGCCGGGGGTCACGCTGCGGCTGTTGGGGCTGCTCTTGGGCTGCTGTCCGGATCAACGCCTCCCGTTCAACACCGTTTGGAGGAGCGGAGTTTCCCGAGTGCTGTGCTGAGCTGTGGTGTATCGCACGGTGTGTGCGGTGTCAGACCTATATCCGAATTACCTCCCCTGCCCTCGGGGATCGCGTTTCAGGTGCTGGAAACGCTCTGCCGGAGTGAAGCACAAACAGGAGGGATGACATCCATCCACAGTTAACGTTCCTTTCAGATGCATACAAGTATTCTAAACAAAAAATGACTTGTTATGTTGTTAACATTTAAAAATAATATAATATTTTGAAATAACAAAACAAGTTTGTTGCTCACAGGAGGTCAAACTGCAATAATAACTACAGAAATAGTTTTCTTGAACCCCAGCAATTTAGAATGCTGATTTCATGTTTGGAAGAATTCGCAGTTGATACCAAGCTCAGTCACTGAGATGAAACCAGGTGAAGGGGTTGAGATAGTATTAAAAATCAAACATAAACCTATATATTCCCAGTTACATTTTTCTCTTCTGTTTAAAAATTGAAGCAAACAGTTTTTATCTTTTGATTTAGGAACTCGTAGTTTTCATAAACTTGGATCTTAACAAAATTGCTGATTTATAGATGGTATAAATAAAAATTAGGACTCATTTTGCATGGTCTTGAACTCCAGCCTGTCTCAGTAGATTCTAAGCGCACATGTATGTGAAAAGGATATAGGTAAGGGTAATTTTTGCAGAACTGACTTTTATAGATGTGGAAATAGTAGCCCTGGGCATCTCTGAGGAGGATGTGAAGCATTTCTGATGCTCAGGCCTGATCTTGTGAAGCGCTTTGTTCCCCGTTCTCATTGATTTGGGCGCTGAGGGCGGCCACCGCGTCTCAGAATCTCTCTTATAATAAAACATGTTCTATTTTATATGAAATAAGTGTAGTCAATACTAGAAGAAGGGCAGCTTTAATTCTTGTAAAATTCCTGTTTTCCTATGTGTTTTGTTTAACATAGTACTTGAATTCTAATTGATTTAAAGTTTAAGGGTGCTATTTGCTAAATACGTTCCCTCCCGTTTAGATATCGTCATGACATTGTGTCCTGAGACAAAACTGTTTAATTCCTGAGGGAAACTCCTCAGACCTAAGCGCTGGTGTTAGTTAAAGCGTATACGTGGTAGCAATGATGATGACATTGTAAAGCGCTATCTTGGTAATAGCTTTCAGGCATTAAGGCAAGGAAAAATGTGCCAGATTGTTTCTGAAGCATTAGATGCAAATTATCAACAGGAACATATTTCTGGACTCAACAGCTGAATGTGTGAATTAATTACGGACACATTATGAACTCAAAAATATTTTTTTAACTTTGACGTTTGGAAAGCATATTCCAAGTAATTGCTCTTTTAATGCAGAACTGAAGGTACAACCTTCATGTATTTACCCAGCGCTTGCTTCAATATCCAATTCTATGTGGACTTGCTTTAATTAACAATATGTACTAGACTTCCATGTTGCAGTGGCTGGCTGTTGCGAAAGACTAATTTTAGGGAAACAAGGCTGCATGTTCTCATCCTACCAGACAAACAACATACATGATGTTTCCATGCGCACACGACAGCCCCGGTCCTGCCGCTGCAGTATTTGATGTGAACAATGTTGGCCTTTATATAATCTATTACTTAATTGATTTCTTACTTTGAAACTGGTTTCATAACATTACGTTTTTACTGCCCGTTCCTTTCTAAGGCTGGAAGATTCATTACCCAAAATCTTAATGATTTTGTCTAGTCGTACTGTGCAGATGTGGCCTCCTGCAATTGTTATCTATGCATATATGGTCAGACAAATTACTCGATTTCGTGAGAATGTGCTTTGCTTGTTTATCTACCAGGGAAGAAATAACATTTCGCTTAACGTATTCATTCACATATTCCTTTTGCATTTTTCATTTCATTTACAACTTGGTAATAGTAGTTCAGTGACATTTTTATAGCTGCTATGACAACATTCCTGTTTTGCATGATACATGCATAATCGGCGATGATCGGAGTTTTACATTGCTTTCATTCTTTCTTAACTGTGTTAAGATTCCTCACAGCCTCTAAACTCGATTTTCGTATGCAGTTGTGATTACACCTGTTTAAACATTTCCCTGGTAGTTTCATATTTATTCATAAAGGGAGCAGTTGATAAAACACCTTTTCTGCAATCAGTCTGAGTTTTAAGTGTGATGTTTCTTCAAAGTTATCATTAGCGAGCACCTCAATCTATTCCCAGCCTTTCAGCATCAGTGTGGCAGAAAAATGCTCTTTTTCGGTAAACTTTGCCCTCTGTAGCAGTGACATCTCTGAATGTGTGACTTGTTCTTCATTTTATTAATGCCATTAACCTTGAAAACTGTTGTAGTTTGTATTTAAGAGTCTGCAGAGGTGCTTTCTGCCTCTTTCTCAGATATATTTATGCTGTGTGTCTCTTAAGTTCACAAATTTCATGGCCGCTCTTTGCCAATCTTGAATGTGGAAAAGAAGGCAAGTCCTCATCACAGGGGGTTTGGTTCTCCCTGGGTCCTACTTTTGAGAAAGAAAAAAGCCCAGAATATTTCTTGGGGGTGGAAGAGGGAGCAAACCCTCCATCATTTCTAGGTGTAGTCTTGAGACTTCACGTCAAGAATGTTTTTGGGAAGCTGTTCTCCTCGTGGGACTTGTGGGACTGATGTCTGTATCAGTTCTGCCCTACAGTCTCGGTGTCGGTGATTTCTTTATGGTTTTATCTGCAGAAAGTAGATGTTACCCCCATTTCTTCTTAATTTGCCAAACGAATTTACTGGTTTGGAACCATCAGGTACCACCTTTCAGAAAGCTTTGTGGTTTGGGGGTTTTTTTGAAAGAGATAGCTGAAATGTGAGAAGTGAACAAGGAACACAGCAATCAGTCTCTGTGAAACTGGGAAAACCCATACTGGGTTAGTTAGGAATTAGCTAAAATACTATTATACCTCTTTGGGGAAACCTAGACAAGCTTCCAGACTATTTCCAGTCATAGGAAAATGGGAAAAGAAAGTATATAATAATAGTAAACTATAACTGAATTCCTTTTCTACTAATAAGGATTCTGGATTTCACTTTTTCTGGATATCTAGTTCAATATTCAGCACTTCTGAGCATTGGACCTAAAATATTTATTTGGCTTCTTTTTATTATGGAGCAACCCTCTGGTTTTGAATCAGTAAGGGTACTGGCATACATATGCTGAACCCTAACTCTCTAGTTATCAGAGAAAAATGGTTTGTCTACATGTCAAAGGTCCAGATTTGTTCCTCCTGTTGCTTGGTTGACTTCAAAGAGAGACATTTGGCCCGTTGCCTTTAATTATAGTTCAAACCAAACGGCATCCTTAACCTTGGGGAAGATTTAATCTGGTCTCCCAGAACAGGAGGTTACACATTGACATGGCCTTTAAAAATATTATTTCTGTTTGGTCACAGCTGGCAAGCAAGTGGAATCAAACACAGCCCCCTCTGTGTGCGCTGCCTGTTTGGGGTACTGGCACCTTTTTTTTTATTCATTTGTGGAGGAAAACTTTTCTACCCTGGGGTTCCTTACAAGTTCCTTCTGCAAAGGAAGCCCATGAAAATTATTCACGTGCTTTTTACCTTTCTTCAGTGTTTCAAGGCTCCTGGCACAGATAAAGACTTTGCATGGATGGTCTCTGTCCTTTGCACCAGATGTGCGTGCTTGCTTGTATAGCAAATTTTTGTCACAAACTCCTTTTCATCCAGTTTATTAGTAACTTCGGACAGCTTTGGGCCTTTGTAAGAATCAGAAGGTTTTTAATTGAATATTTTGACCTGGCAGATTCATTGCGTGCCATTTTAAAAAATTAAATTTCTTTAATTAACAAATAACAAGCTTACCATTCTTGCAACAACCAATAACCACTGTATGATTGGACGGTAAGCTTGAGGAAGAAGACAATGTCAAACTCGAAAGAACTGGAAAATAATGATTTTATAAATGAAAAAAATTGTCCTGCCACAACTGAAAAAGTCCAGAGAGACCGTGTGCATGAATACCATGTTCTTCAGAAGAGAGGGCTCCATAGGAGGCCAAACCACCGCCCTGTCGTGGTGTTTTCCACCATCACCTTGTTCACCCCGTGCTCCCTCCCGCCTCTCCCCTCTCTGTGCTCTGTGCTCGGGTCTGGTGTTTCCTTCTTTTGCACCCACGGAGTTGATGGAGAAGAATCCAAAAAATGGACCTGCTGGAGAGGGCCAGAGGAGCCACCAAGATGATCCGAGGCTGGACCAGCTCTGCTGGGAGGACAGGCTGAGCGAGTTGGGCTGTTCAGCTGGAGAAGAGAAGCCCCGGGGAGACCTTAGTG
>VWYH01010137.1:484343-572646 GCA_013399365.1 Pampusana beccarii
TTCACCCCAAACCATCTGTGATTCTAAGGAAAATGGCACTGCAGGTAGGAGTACCCAGCTCTGCTGGGTATCGGTCACCACTTGAGTCAGTCACAGCCGCCTTGAGATCTCATCCCGCCTTCAGACACACGTCATCCATCGGCTGCTGACAGGGCTGGGGCCTTAAAAAGTGACCAAATCTTCCTAACGTTGTGCGTGTAACCGTGACACGTTTAGGTTTTATGATGACTGTGTATTTTGTATTCACGGGCAGGTTTTTTAGCGTGGCTCAGGCAAGGCAGATCCGTTGGGTTTAGGTTTTGCTCCGGGTACAGTTTGGCTGTTTCAAAGGGTCGACACCAGCTGGTGTGTGTCCTCTGCTGGTGTGTTGTGCCCGCATCAGCTATCGCATCTCGTTGGGGTATGGACAAAGATTTCTGAAACCCCATGGCTCTGAGGTATATCCAGGAATGAATATTGGCAACAAAAGTTAAATGATGAAACCTCATGCAATGAACAGTAACTGATTCAAGCTGGGCCGGATATAGATAGCTGAGTGGAAGGGAAGGAAAGAAAGTATTCCAGTGACATTTTCTCCTTTTAAAATTTTCTAGTTAAGAATTTCCACTCTTCCTCCCTGCCCCACCACCTTTTTTTTAAAAAAAAAGACAAAAATTTAGAAAGGATTGAGCAACTTTTGACCTTTTGATTCAGTAATCGTTCTTAAAATCTAGGATTTGAGCGGGAAGAAAGGGAAGAAAAACAACCCTCCCTACCCCTTTAAAATCTTTTAAAACTGTTAATAGCTGTGCCTGCACTTACAGAAGGACATCAATGGAGAGAATTTCCTTGGGAAGCTGATTCTGATGTGCCAGAAACTGAAACCAACAATGTCTGTGTTAAAGCTGAATGATGAACTTTCAAGGAATGGGGAATTTGAATGATGAGATGTTAGTTGCTTTGTTAGTTTATATTGCATTTGAAAATCTAGAGGGAGAATGTTAGGGTTTTTAATCTAATCCTTTTAAAATTGTATATGCTTTGACTTAGTTCAACAAAGAAACAATTTAAAAATAGAATGAACTTTTCATTTTTTGCATCTGTATTCACCATAATTCAAAAATAATGGCCCAAAGGTGAAGTCTATAGTCCTTTTAAAATTTTATTTTCTCCCTTAAAAAAAAAAGGAAGCATATTGTGCTACCCCCCAGCTATACAGAAATCTCATACTGCAAAAATACCATAGCTTCGGAAAAATTAAATACATTATTAGAGCATAATTAAAAGGAAAAGTAGGTTCTTTTAATGTTTTCACCGAAACTCGTAATTTAAATTTTTTTTTAAAGTGTGTTAACAAAGTTAAAACCCACTGTCAGGGGACCTAATGCCCAGGTACCCATCGCACCCTTTGATGCAGAAGCGTTCAGCCTTGGGTTCCAGAGCCCACACGGAGCTGATGTGTGGAAAACGCGCTCTGTATTTTGCGAACAGCCTCTTTTGAAACAGAAATGTGCCGTTGCTTGTAAATGCTCTTCTCCAAGCAGCTCAAGATGGTGAAGGCACAGACATTTCTTGTAAACTGTGAGCTACCGAAGGGGTTGGGGTTTTTTTAAAGAGAATCCAGATTCGTCGTGCAGGCCGGGATGCCACATTTCAAGTAAGACGAAGGTGCGGGTCTGCTACCTCTAGAACTATGACTTCATACACTTTTACTATTAGCGCCTGAAAATACTGGGGTTTGTTTTTCATTTCAGTGGAAATACTATTAGACCATAAGTGTATAAGGGGTAATTATATCTATCTTGCATTTTTATTCATGTTTGAACATGACTTTTTAGGGAAAGAACTCCAGAGACCCGGAATACTTCTATTAAATGGCCTAGTCGAAAGCGTTTTCCCGTTTTCCTAAGGCTTAATCCGGGGAAGTGGCTGCCATTTGCAGGCTAGCAATACAGTAAAAGCACATCATCGTACACAACATTTTATTTGGACAGCTGTATAAAAATGGCAACACACTGTGAAATCCATTAACAGCAAAACATGTTAAATTCAGCAAAATGCAGCTCATGTGGAACACTGAATAAGAAATTACAGTCTGAGTTTTACTAGTTGGTTATCAGAGTCTGTCTTGAATGAAGAAAATTGAATTTTTTCCGTGCGTCTGCCTATAATAACAGTGAATTCTGTACATTGGCTTTTGGAACTAGTGCACACCTATACATTCTTGCTCCGCAGACTTTTCCGCGAGGTTTTTGCAAGTCTAGTCCTAATCTCTGTGAGACGCCTAAGGGCACAGGTTTCACTCACGCAAGTAGCTCTTAGTGGCGTGTCGGGTCCCACTGGTGCTCACTGGTGTTACTGGGTTCAGCAGGATCTGCCAGGGTGAGATGCAGGGACTGGAAGAGGAAGAGCTCGGACTGGGAATACTGGGAATTCTCCCCTTGCGTCCCCACCGGTGCCAGCAGGACCGCGATCCTGACAACCCACAGCAGATCCTTTCACCCGGGGGTAATTCCATGGGTGGATTTTGTAGTAAGGCTTTCCAGGGTTAATCAAATAGCATTTAAAAATTCCAGAAATCTCTTGCAAAGTATTTGTTGTCTCCATGGTTCGTGCTGTTTAACTATGAGATGTTGCTCATCGAGATAGGATGCCGTTAGGTATTCTGGTACAGAAAGAAAAAATGAGTTTACTATTTACCCCTGCCTGGTAGAAGACGAAACAGCCATGTTAACTTTACCTCTAATTGTGAGATTGAAAGTCTAATGGGGAATAATACCATTTTCAGTCTCCAAAGCCCGCATCAGTGACCTTTGGAGAGTTTTAACTTCAACAGCCTAACGATTTCTCTTGTAGAAGATGCAAACCCCGGTCTTTGCCTTGACGCAGCAATGAAAAGTGGATGGGTGAAGGCGAATAACAGCGCGCTGGAGCGGGCCGAACGGCTTCTGGTTGCATTCAGGACAGCTCTGAGAGGTTGTTCCCAGGCGATGTCGCGGGGGGTGGCAGTGACCGCAGGGCTGGCGCTGCCCTGCGCTCTGGGTGCGGGTTGTGTGGGCTGGGCTGGGCTGGCTTCCTGCGGCCAGGCGCTGGAACTTCTGGTTGCGGTTCCTGTTTGCCGCGGGGGCGAGTTCCTGCGCCGGGCCCGTCCTCCCGCCTGCCCCCGCAGCCATCGGCAGGGGAAAGCCAGGACGGTGGGGACTGCAAACAGGGAGCCAAATTATATTTATAATATTAAAGTGAGTGCGTTTGTGGTTTTGCCGTTCTCCAGGGCTTCTCATAAGTAGAAAAACATGAATTAGCATTTTCCATTTCCATATATTGACTGGAAAAATAGCCTGCTCTCAATTAAGACCTATAGCTTTTGGGATGTATGCAACAATTTTATAAAATATTTACAGCGAAATTTGCATTTTACATGGTATTACAGTTTTTCTTGTGTTTAGTAGAAAGGACTTCAGGCCTGAGAGAGGAAATTTATCCAGCGTACCAGAAGAGAAATAAATCTGACATTAGATTGTTAGTATTCACCCCAAGGACCGTCCAGCGCTGACGGTGACCGTCAGTGGTTCTCCAAGGTCGCTTCCCCCCCACCTATTTATTGCAGCCGCCGAAGGCCCCTGTTCCCTGTCCCTTTAAAACTGCCTTCGGAAGCGATTGGTGCTTTGTGCGAGACAGATAAGTAGAACATTTTTTAGCAAATGTAAATGCGCACTGTAAAGAACATCGCTATTTCCTGGCTAATTTGCAGTTGTATATTTTATGTTAATTTCACCGAAAATATTGCACCCCTGCCAGGTTTAGTAGAGGCTCACTGTGATATGAATAATTTCTAGCGAATCATTTTTTTTTTCTTCATTTAAGATTTGGCACCTTTTTAAGATTTTAATAATAGCAACAAGGAGGAAGATTTAGAACAAGTGAAACATTAGAGCCAAAGAAATTCACATTGAGAGCTCATGTAAAATAGCAAGAATAATTACATGGAAAACAGTTTCCACAGATGTTTTTCCTTGTAATGTAATAACTATTTACTAAACTGTTTATTTTAGGCCCTTGGTTTACAATAAAATATTTATACATGCTCTGCTGTAATAAAAAAATATTGACAAAATACTATAGAGATTTTTAAAAGACAATTAGTATTTCGCTGAGCCGAGGAGAAGCAGCGGGGTGAGCGGCATCGTCCCTCTCGGGTTTGTCACCGTTCGCCTGGGCTAACGGGGGATTGTGGCAAGGCAGAGGGTGACTTACTGCAAAACGTGAAAGCCAGCGCTCTAAAGACTGCGGAAACGTGCTTTTCTACTTCAAGGCAAAAAGGAAAACCTGATTCCATTCCTGAAATATCATACGGTACGGTGCTGTCTTGTCTTAGCAAGATGTGTCTGCTCTAAGAACGGGTTTAAAGTTCGAGATGCCAGAATCCTGAATGTTGTTCGTACAACCCGGGGTGGTTGTGTTCGAAACTGGTTGTGTTGGGTTAATGGTTGTATTTGATGATCCTAAAGGTCTTTTCCAACCTCAGTGATTCTATGATTTTTACCCTGTTTCACCGAAAATAAGACGGGGTCTTATACAATTTTTGCTCCAAAAGTGGTTACCTTTTTATATGTATAGTTGCCTGGACGCTATTTAAATTGACTTTTAAAATGAACTGTAACTAGGGCTTATTTTCGGAGTAGGGCTTGTATTTTGAGCATCCTCAAAAATCCTGGAAAATCATGCTAGGGCTTATTTTCAGGGTAGGTCTTATTTTCAGGGAAACAGGGCATGCAGACATAGCAGTGTCTTAGGGTACTGAAATAATTGAGAAATATTGAGAGGTCTACAGATTCTAATTTCCGCACATAATCTTAAAACATCTATTCATGAACATATAGAAGAAACTTTCTTTCCAGGTGTCTTTGACCCTACCATTTAAAATCTTGCACACAGGCTACTCTCCCATAAGGAACTTCAGTTCCTCTGCCTGCCAGTTTCATAACGAAAGGCTTTGTTGTTTTCTTCACGAGTTACTGTACGTCTTTGACGTAACACCGGACTGCTGGTACACAGCGATTTTAAAAGAGGCCCTGAGGACAAAAGAGAAGATCCCTGTAACTCCATGGGCACGGGCCCTGCTGTTTGGTTTGAGCACAACCACCGTGTCAGAGGAACCCGAGCGTAAACTCTGAGTAGAGGCTGCGTGCCTGCATCTGAACACCCTCTGGTTTTATTTTTGGGGAAGCTGGAAGGTTTCGATATCTAGATCTGAATCCATATTTAGAAGTTCAGGCTCTACTTTCAAGTAGACAATTCCCTCGAGTTTCCGCGCTAGCAAGTTCTGAGCTTTAGCATTGCAGGAGGAACAGGGTAGCTGCCTTGTGAAATGATTTGAAAAATGAATTTTAAATGTACCTATGAACCTCTTTTCTTGGGGAAACTAATAACGCTCACCTGTTTAAGAATCAGTGGTGTGAATGACTATGCAGATTTATGTCGTGCTGGGTTATAACACGCACAAAAAAAAGAGCAGGGCAGAGGAGAAAACGGCAAGTATGAGAACTAAAACTGAACAAAAGAGGGAGCTCAGAAATCTGAAATGCTCAGTTTTAGGGCAGAATAATCATGGTTACCAGATGCCTTTTGTTGTAAACAGACTTTTTTCCATGGTTCGCTGTTACACAGGGACCAACGCACGCGAGAGGTTTGTGAGCCTCGCGCTGTGCCATGCGAAACCCATCGTTCGTCCTTGTGCAGCCTCTTTGATGATTACAGATTGGCTTGCCCTGGGAAAGTCTGGGGAGTTTAATATCGAACTTTGAATAAGAAAAATAGATGGTGTCCTGTGTATAATTTTTGGTGTGAATTAACGCAAAGTCGGGTCCTTGGCTTTTGGCCCTTTGCTGCTCTCCCGCGGGTGAGCTGTGCGGTTGTTTCGGTGCGACTCCTTTGGAGCCATCGGTGAGATCCCCAGCAAAACAAAGGCGTTTATGCTTGGGAGTCAGCCTTGCTCTGCACACGCAGGGTTTTTTTTGTTTTCAAGGACTATGTTATTGTATAAGCTAATGATTTTGTTTTGAAGTTGTATTCTCAGGGGTGTGGACATCCAGAATAGTGGAGGATGTACTTTTAATACTGATCCTGTGCCACGTTAGGTCTCTGGTGGAAAAACTGGACAGATTGCAGGACTTGAGCCTTGGATTAACCCCTGCTTGGAAGAACTGGTGATTTCCTTGTGCTGAATGTAAATTGATACATGTTACCCATGTGTAAATTAGTTCAAATGAAAGTAAATTAGCCAGTTCCCTTCCCTCAAAGGCCACTTAGTGTTTATCACCGTAGAAGCCTGTTGGTAATTTTGAAAACTCAGTGCATCTGTGGTGGTTCTGCCCTTGGTTGGCTGAGCACAGTTCATTTAAGCACAGGTCACTTAAGCACAGCTTACCTGAGCAGCTCTCCCAGCAAAGCTCAGCTCACGGGTCTCAGTCTCCAGCCTAAATCAGACATCTCAGTGACCGGAGTGGGAGTCGTGTGTTGGTATGTAAAGCAGAATTGTGGGATGTATTGCGTGGGTGTGAGAGGAAAGGAGGACGTGTTTTGCAGTTTTGAGTGGGTTTATTTTGGCTATGGAGGGGAGTCGAGAAATTTCCCGCTTAGACTGGGCAATGCTAGAAGTACTTCTGCGTGGAAAAGTAGCATATTGAGAGAGGTAAATAAAGGAATGGAGCAAGGAAGCGCATGTAGAAGACGACTGTGGAAGCAGTTCTTTTTCCATTTTTGAAAAGCCATGTGGTATGAGTTACAACGCAAACCTTTTCAAGCATTCTCCAAAGCCGCTCACCTAGTATCCCTGCCACAGCACCGCATGTAATGAAACAGCTGGCAGAGTGCTTTATTGTAATAAAGCACTGGCTGTTAGTGGCTCTCGTACTGGATCAGGAAAGGAGTTCAGAGGATCAGATATTGCTGGAGAATCTGTCTCCAATTTTCCCTTGGAACTGCACTTCGAGGGTTTTTAAGGGTTTATGTATTTAACAGTGCAAATCTTTATTTTAGCTTTTCATTTGCTGCTCGGGATTTTTATTAATTTTGCAGCGTTCATTTAAGTCGATGCAGCCCTTTATATCATTTCCAGCTTGAAATATTAGTTCAGCGATAAGCTTTGTTATTAAATGCTTAATTTTGAACACTTGTCTTATTTGGTAAGAATTATCTCGGAGAAGTAGGCAAAGACAAGTTGACTGCTGTGGTTTTAAAGCAGCTGTGACTGGAGTAGCCCAAGTGCTCGTTTACAAAGGTTGGCATCCCTTCAGTTTGCCATCGCAGCAGCTGGACTTCATTAAGCGCTGGTGTTAATTACTGGGAGAGCGTTGGTTCAGTATGCGCGCAGCAGCACTTGGGGTGACACACGCAACAAGAAAAGGGTCACCTTGAAAAGGAAGCTTTTTCAAAAAAAAAAAAAACCAGAAGGGTAGGGCTGCCGCTAATTTTGGAACTGCATTTCGTTCAAACTGGTGCCGAAAAGAGTGAAATAAGCGCTAACGTGCGGGAGCGAGGAATGTCTTAATTGCGGCTGCCATTGACGAGGCTGCGAAGGAATGTAGGCGCAGTGCTGGGCTCACTTGCCCTGTAATAAAGGGAGATGTTAATGTCATATTTTCTATGTGTGTGGTGTGAAGGAGAGAGGGAAAATTCTTTCTGTATTCTCCAGAGTTTTCAAGCCGTGTACCATACAGTTTGAGGAGGAATTATTAATATTTTCTTATACCGTAAATAGTATTCTATGGAGAAAACCTGTTAAGGGCTTATATCTAAGGCGGAATGTTTAGGGGATGAATGTCATGGAGAATAACATAAAACATGTGGCAGCAGAAAACAAGTGTTGCCTGGAAATGTCGTGTCCTGCAGCCGATGGCACCCAGACAAAGCGGGCGAGCCCTGGTGTCAGCAGCGGGTGCTGCTCCCTGCCCCAAAAAGCTCGTTTTTGACCCCGTTTTTGGCCGGGCGCTGGTCTGGGTGCGGGAGCCGGGGGCCCGGGCTGGAAGGGGTGTGCGCGAGGATGTTAGAGGAGAATTAGGTTATTACGTTTTCCTCCTTAATTCTTCGTCGGGGCTGCCGCCTGTATTTTCTGCAGGAAAATCAATGCATTCTGATGCAGTGATTTCCCATGGAGCCGCGGCGTGCCGTGGGAGGTGACATATCCGGTCATGGCAGCTTGAACTCTTCTTTTCTTTGCTTTTTTTTTTCTTTCTCTTCCCAGCGAAAGAATTCATTGGAATTTCACAACCTTTGCATGCTTTTGTGAAAACACTCATTTGTGTTTGCGCCAACCTGCTAATGGCGGATGCCGGGGCTTGCGAATCCCACCTACATTCGGTGCTCGTTATGGCATGGAATGTGCCGTTAATAATGCATCTGTGAAACTCAGCTGCGAGGGAGCCAAGTAATTATCCCACCATAGCGTTCCCTGCTTCAGTGTCATCACAACTGGGGCTTCATTAAAAGTCCTAACAGTAGAGATGTTGTGTGGTGCAGCCTGTATATATATTTTTTCATTTAAATTATCAGCAATGCCATGGCTCAGAGGTAATTTGACTTTTTGAAACCGTGGAGCCCCTGTGAATTTCCTTCCTCCTCTCCCTCTCGCTGCCGCACCAGCTGATCAGCCCCAGAAGAACAAAAGGTTTATCTGAAGCTATGAAGCATATATTCACCAGCTTCTGGCGTCTAGATAAAAAAAAAGAAAAAAAAAAAAATCAAAGTACTCCATTGAACATGTTAATACTGAGCAAAATGCACACAGCCAGACACTAAACCTTTACAGGGATTTAGGCATTTGAAAAGTGATACTCTGATCAGGTCTTGAGTTAGTTTCCTCAGCATAAAGTAAAGCAGAATCATAAAATAATATAGGTTTTTAAATAAATGGAAAGCTTAACATTCTCCCCCCCCCCTTTTGTTTTATTTCTTTGTCTGGTTTCTGTCAGTCAGGCAGTAACAAAATCTTGGGCTAAGGTATGCTATAATGAAAGTATTTTCCCTTTTTTAATATCATATCCTTCCAACAGAAAATATAGTATGAACCTCTGGCATAAAAATAAATGGGCATGAAGAACAAAAGCATCTGTGGCTCCTTACAGGTCTCTGGGGGAGTTTGGGATGCTTCTGAAAATTATTAATCTGGTAACTTATTCCTCCTCCTCGTTGGTGTTGGGTTGTGGTGGTGTTTTTTTGATTCCTTATTTTTTTATTGCCGCTGGCTGCCCGTTTCCCACCCGCGGCTGTTGGGTGTGAGGAGAGCCGGCCGGGGCGAGCGGGGCGCTGCGCTGTGCATCCCGCCTGGCTCTGCACCTCCTGTCGGCGCTGGGAGCGGGGGCTGTTCGCAGAGCCTCCCCAGCCGTGATCCCCACCTGGCTGGGGTTATCCTCCTGCAAATAGAAGCCTTGTTTTGATACAGGAGGTCCTTAGTGATGGGGGAGACGTGCCATCCCCTTGGGGGATGCAAGCTCTTGCGAAGCTCCCGCTGTTTACACCAACTTTTCAGTAAGGGTCGGCTGGAAACCAAGAAACCCCAGGTCCTACCTGCGCCAAATTAAAGGGGAAGAGGAGCAAACCCGGCTGCACTAATAAATCGATTGGTTTGAGCGTGGGACGTGGTTGAGATGTCCAGATGGAAGGTGTGTAGGGCACCCCATAGGCGGAGGCTGCATCTTCCCCTGTTACCCAAGGTAATCGCCATTTAGACGTTACTCTTCGTCAAAATAAGTTTGTCCACTTTAATATGCATTTTTCTGCAAGGTTATAGAGAGCTGCCCAGAAGCGTGAGGCTTTCCCGGGTACTGGTCATCACCGTGATTGAATTACGTTGCATTTAAACAATGTTTGTTAGTTACCAACTGGAATCTGCAACCCATTAGGAAGTGAAACTGTCTTGCTCTTATAGGTTAATTGTTTCATGCCTCAACTTTGGAATTTTGATCAATTTTTGATCCATTTTCAAAACTCATTGGAAATGGGTTTGCTGGAAACATGGAAAGGTTGTCCACCAGGTACACTAGAAAGCCTTCCAGGACTATTCCTTGTAGCTGAGCGCTTTTTCTTACTCTCTAATGAAACACTGACAATCGTGAGGTTATATATGGTGAATTCCTATTGATTTAGAAGAGTTTTTGCTTGCCGTGGGCCCATCTCAACATTAAAAGAAGCCAGATTTGGAGAAGCCTCTTGCAGGACTCAACCGCTACCGGAGTTTTTCCCCCCCGAAGGGTGAGAAATCTTGTTCTCCCACCAAAAAGGTGTTTGTATGAGACATTTCCAGTAAGAAGTCACCGCTTTGGTTTGCAGCCTCGGGAAAGGAGCTGCAGGAGCTGAGCTGCTCCCTAAAGTGATCCGTGTGTCCGAGGCTGGTTGCAGCGCCTGTCCTGGGGCTGTGTAGGCCCCGGGCCATCCTGCCAAGAGGTGTCTGTGGGGATAAGTGCCGCACGCACCAACGTTTTGTGCCGGAACCCTCGCTGTCCCCTCACCCCTGCAGTCTGGCGTACGCTTCGATTTATTATTTATGGAAGGAAGGGGAGGGATGAGGAAATAGCCGTCAAGGTAACTGTGTTAAGTCGCCTGCTTCTGCAGTCGCAGCCTGGCCTATCGTTTTACAAAACAAAGCGCGGTGGTTACACCGTGCCGTTAAAGACTTCGGAATGAGGAAAAGAGGGGAAAAAAACCGCCTCAAACCCCCTTCTTCACATCGCAGCCTCCTCGAGGGACCGAGCCAGAACGTCCCCTAGTTCAGTTTCCCCGGTTTCGAGCTGAAAATAGCGAGGCGAAGAAGTGTTTGAATATTGTGCTATGAAGGGAACAGTCCTGCAGCGAGGCAGTTGTGATATTAGAGCAGATCTCCTAAGAGATCCCCTGGCTCCCGTGTACTGCTCGGAGTGGCACATTCCCAGCCAGCTGGTCGCTCAGCATGGGCTGTGCATGCAGCTCGGAAGCTGGCACACTGGCGAAGAACAGGTAATGCTCTAATTTCCCCTGTGCAGATGCGGCCAGGAATATCTTAATTTATTGGTGTGCTGGCATGCAAGAGGGAATGCTGGCTGTGCAGTCTTGCATAACTATTAGCGAAAAATAGAGCTGATAGGGGCTTGACTTTTACTAAACTGGGTTTGAAATAATCATTGCCTTTTGTTGTGTTTGGAAGGGCTTGAACAATTCTTAATTATTTAATTATAGATATGCAAGTAATACACTGGGAATGGTCCTGCTATTCCAGTGAAACTGAGCATATGAAAATGTTTAGTTACAGTAGTAAAAAGGCAGTAATTAAATAGCGGTGTCATTTGTATTGTGCGGCGACTATGAATCAGAAATTCATCCGGTAAGATACGCGCTCCGTGCGAAGTTTTGCCGTTTGTAGATGATTATGGCCGAGCAGGGCTCGCGGCCGCGCCGGCCTCTCCGCAACTTGGGCGGCTGTTCGTCTGGGCTGTGCCTGTGTGCGCGGAACGCTTTTGGTGACAGACACCTCATAATTATCCCATATAAGCATTCATTGTATTCGTATCATTAATTTTGTTTGGACTATTACATTTGATAGATTAGGCACTATATAGTTCTTTTTATACGTGAAATGGAGCTGCCTTTGAACATTCAGGCAGCTAATTGCTAGTAATTTGTGTTACTAACAAGCAGCAGAATGGTAGCATAACATTAGACTCAACAGTCAGTTAACAAATTTGCCGATTCAGATTTCAAAGCGTGCCTTTCTGTGACAGTGGATTTCTGTATCTCCCGGGCAATTTTTAAAATTCTACCCATAAAGAAATGCATTAGGGTGCCGTGCTGTGCTCTCACTTGCGTTGGTCTCTGAACTGGGGTTACTCCACTTTAATTTAAAACCTTTTTAAAAGAGGTTTTTCATAATTGTGCTAGTGAAGTTGAGAACATGCATTTATTTGTAGCAGATTTAGAAAGCTATTTCAGGATGATTTAAAGGCTGTTTTACCTGTTAACAGGTACTCATTTCCAACAGTCCCAGATAATGGATGCTCCTGACCAGCCTATATTGAAATGCTGCAGATCTCTAAATGAGGAGGTGCCCTCAAAGCTTTCCTTTTTGGAGCATTCATTGTGAAATACAGACATTTCCTCAGACAGGGATTTGTTTTACGGATGGGGCACAGATACATCGCACAAAGGTACCAAGGCAGAAGAGCGTGTACCTGTCCGTAGTAATTTGCTGCTGTCATCCAGCTACACGATCGCGAAGCAAAGCTTTGGCATTATTTTTCCTTTTTAGAGGACCTGGCGAAACTTTCTGATGGGCTAACGTGAGGATTTTTAATAGAGTTCGGTCATGGACAAACGCTGCTCCCTTTGAAGTCTGCGGCAGTTTTACCGTCGGCGCTACAGCCGTGAAAATCTCCCCCTAAATTAGTTGCTCACCTTGCCAAAATACTCGTCCTTTGTGCTGTTTCTCAGGAGCCCCTTGTCAAACCGGCACTGCCAAGCCACTAACGCGTTTCCTGAGATAATGTCTTAATGTTTGGGCTTTAAAAAAAGAGAGAGTGGAAAGACACCTACTCTTATCTACAGCCAGCAAGTGTTTTGGAGCATGCTCAGAAGCAGAAGGATGTGTATGATCATTGGAGATGTTGGGAAGCTCCTTTACAAAGAAATAAATTTGGAGTTTAAAACAAATTCAGACCCAAGAAAAGTTTAGGCTTGATGAAGCGACAGAACTGCTTGAAGTTTGTCTTTCCACCCAAAGCTCTCAATTCAAGGGCCTTCCCCGTGCCTTTGTGTTTTAATAGTGAGCGTCCTGAGCAGCGATCCGATGGGCAGGCGGGTTTAAACGGGTGAGGGGCTGAGCCAGAAGATATGTTTAGACAAATTTGCTGTCTTCAGTCGGATCGTTTGCGAGACCCGGGGAGCGAGCTGGTGTTGGGATGCGGTAACCGGGTGGCTGAAATGAAAAGGCGGTGACAAACTGTGTCAGTGAATGAAACCCAATGGTTTGTAACACTTGATTATGGCGCTGGAAATATTACTCCGAGCCTTCTCCTGGTGACATGTCACATTTAGATCAAAAAGTCTATGTGGCAGTTCACATTTTTTAAGCTGGGTGCAAGTGTGCCAGATTCTATTTCGATTGAGTGGCTGGCTTTCAGAAAGCCACATTTAATAGGATCGAAAGAAAAGAAATGTTGCTTTTCATCACACGAGACAACAAAGAGAACCCAGGAAACGAAAATATTATTTCGTTTGAACAAATTACAGTAAGACTCTCAGGGGCTCTTTCAGGGAGTAGATGAGGAAAAGCACTTAAATATCATTCCATCAAACTAAATTTTTAACTACAATTTTTTACAGATAAAATGTGTTGGGAGGATTCAAAGAAGATTAGAGCTCACCTAAGAAACAGTATTCAAATTTGAACAGCTAATGGAAGCCTGCAAAAACTGTTAATGTCTATATCTTTCCTCTAAGGGACTTAGATTTCAGTATTCTTATAAAAACACATTGAGCTGATTTCATTTCTGTGTCTCCACAGACTTCATTCTTGTAATTTCAGTAAGTGTTATAAATGTCATTTTAAGTATTATAATGCTAATCCCTACTGACAATAAGGTTCTAAAGCTCAGCTTCCATTACTAAGGTAATGTTTACCTCAGATAGCATATAATTGTTTGCTTTTTTCGCAGTAAATTCTCTGTTCCCAACTGCTTAATCAGCCATGGAAAAGAGAGAAGACTTTGGTAGTGTTTAATGTTCTTGTGATTACATTGGAGCACCGTGTAAACCCACATCAGTGGACCTTGGGAAACACTTTTTTTTCCCGCTTGTTTGTCCACAGTTCTAAAGGCAAAGCATTTTGAGCAGTGGTCCTTGCAATAACACGAATCGTTTATTAATATAAATATCACGGACACGGTGTAAATCTTCTCTGCTCCTGAACTCCCAGGACACTTTCTCGTTGCCCGAGTTGGAATCAGCAAGGACTTGCAGGCGCCTCGCTGTAGTGCAGATATCCTACCGCATTCCAGTCACAGGCAGCGTGTTCCCTGCCCTCGACACCGAGAGCTCAGCGCACGCTCTCCGTCGGAGCTTTCTGCTGCATCGCATCAACCTAAACAATATTGCATTATGCTTTATGAAAGTCAAAAGCTTCTAACGCGTTGCGGAGGGCGCAGCTCGTTGTTGGCCCGAGGATGGAATCTGAGCGCTCTGTAGTTTCTGCCAGAAGCCGGATTGGGTCACACGTGAAGGTGTGAAGGGAACTGGTTTAGTTTAGTGCCGGTCTGTGCCCCGTGGGCGCCGGGGGTGCTGCTCGGCACGTGTTTTTTGGTGCCGCGATGCTCACGTGGGTAACCTGTACCTATGGAGAGCCCGCGTGTGCTGTGAGCTCGCTCTCTGTTACCACTCCGAAATTGTGGGTGGCAATGGACTGATGTTAGCGTTGCAGTCTAGTATGTGTGATCCTTGAGCGGAGTGAAAAACCGCAACCCTGGCCCTCTCCCCAGGGCGAACCCTACACTGAAATTAGACCATTGCTTCCAGCTCCACTGCAAAGGTTCGCCGCCAGCTTTCCATTTCTTCGTGGTCGTTGTAGCACTGGCCAGCTGGTGTTTTTGCAGAATTTTTTACTTGACTGAGTTCCTCAATGCACTTACCAGCGAGCTAAAAATAAGAGCTTCGCGGGCATGATAGCGTATCGCTTAACCAGAAATGCCTACAAGGGCTGATAATGAACATAAATGGATAGACAAATAATGCAGTTAAATAAATTTTTACTTTGGACAAAGAGCACTGAAGTCTATAGGAGTTTTGCCTGTTTGACCGTATCGTATCACAAAACGATTAGCGGATGAGAAGATGTGAACCTGGAAGCTCAAGGATAATCTCAGCGCTGCCTTTGGGTTTGCCTTTCCTGTCTTAAATATCACCGTGGGTGAGGAGTTACAGCTGCCCATGGTTTGTAACTCCGGGCACTTACGCATTGCAGGGGCACGGGGTGGTGGGAGGCCCAGGAGGACACCGCAGGACATTTCTTTTCGAAATAGGTTAATATTTTAATGGTAGATGGTTTGTTTTGATGAGTTTTGAAATGAAGCGCCAGTCTTGGCTTTTTGAAGGGAAGCGATTGACCCTAAAGATTCTGCTTTTTTTCTTTTTTTGGTGAACAGAAGGGCTGTGGTGTTATTTTTCTTCACATGATCTCTATAAGGGGTCATTTTAAGGATGCACAAAGCGCGCTTACACAAGACAGGAGCAGGGGTTTTTTTCTCCAGTAAAATATTCAGCCAGCGCTCTTTGTCTCTCCCTGAGAACATTGCAGGATCCAGGAGCATTAAGTGAGCCACAGATGCCAAACCAGGGGGAAAAAAAAAAGGAAACAAACTATATTTTCTGCTCATCTGTGGAGTGAGGATAACACAGGCCCAGAAGCGCACATCGTGAAGCAATTTCGGTCGTAGCTGAGTGCCTGTTTTCCCCTGGAGCACAGACTGTAAAAACCTTAAAAACTCTGGTTTCTATTTCCTTAATATTCTAGTTTTGAAGATGATATTGTGATGAAGAAAGGAAGAGGAATGTCCTTTTTAAAGCTCTGTTCCCTGTTTATAATTAGGAGGTTTGGGCAGCGTGAAGTAGCAGAACCGTGCACTAGCTTTTCCTACCTGTTTGTAATGCATAGATAAATATTTCATTTAGAGAGACAGGGATGTGAACGCAATAGCTTATATTTTAATCTGTTACACCCAGTGTAAATGTGGAGTAACTCCAACGTTCAGAAGTCGTCGTTGTTAGTCTGGGTTTATCTCTCTGTAATTGAGATGGGAATCTGGCCCACTCTCTGCAACAGACTGCAAAGAGCTTTTTACCTTTAAATCTATCACATTTAAATTACATGGGGCCACAACGTGTCACCTACATCCTTGACTATTTTCCTACAAAAATATAGTTTAAATCTCCCCGGATTTGCTGATCATCGTGGGATTTCTAAAGATACTATTAGGCTGTAAGAGATAATGAATAGCAATGGAAAAAAAGGGTCTATATTCAGTTTTTCTGCATTAGAATAAATAATTTGATTGTGGTGTCGTTTGAGGCTTAGCACTGTGTGGTGTGCTGCTGGCACACACGGCTATGGGTGCGCACCTTTGGGCATATAACCCGTGCCCTGTGCCACCAGAGCATCACCTGCAGTGCCGCAGCACAAAGTGCTCCCTTTGGACCCCTATTTTTGAGCTTACATTCCGTGGGCAGAGCGGCGCTGTTCCGTGTATTTTTATTTGTTGCACCTCGATGGCTCGCGCTCTTTAAAAAGCATCGGGAAGGCTAAACAACAAATAGCGGTAAAGACAAATGAGAGGTATTTGGCTCTCTTAGTGGGTCATCTCCCGGGTGGGTTGAGCAAGGGCAGGGTACCGCGGCTCCATCTGCGGCGGCCGCGTCGCGCTGCCCCATCTGCCGGGTGGACACCGGCCTCGCCTCGCTGCACAGCAGACGCAACGCGGACAAGCAGATTGTTCCAGGCCGACCGAAGTGAATTGGACTGAACCAACAAATGGTTCTCTCAGCTGACGGCGAGGGGGGCAGCCTGCAGATCTCCAGGCTGAGTGACCGTAGATAATTCATGCAACAACCCAGTGCCTTGCGTAACTCAGCTGGAAAATTGAGTAGAAATAGCGCATCGGTGACAATGAGGTGTTGCATCTTGGCCGGCGATGTTCTTTGGGCAGAACGGACCGACCCTCTTACAGGATGGATGTGAGCGGGCGTGCTGCTGTGGTAATAAACTCTTTGAAATATCTATTTAAAAATCTATTCATTTTTCCCAAGAATGTAGCTAGATATTTACTGGTGTGAGTGTCAATAAAATCGTGGTCCCATCAAAGTCAACCGGAAGAGTTTAGTGCAGCCAGGGCTTCGTTTGGAGAGCTAGGGAGACGCTATTTAGAGTTTTTATTTTCTGTAGGAGGTCCTCGTGTTCATGGCAATAAATGCCTCACCATACCTGCTTCAGACTCGCAAGGAGCCTCCACGTGAGATACGGTACACAAAGATGAGCGTACATATATCTGCAATTTTTTGAAAAACAGCAGCCATTCGGAGAAATCTGTGAGGAGGGAGGAGATGTGGATAAACTCATCACTCTCCTAATTGCTGTCATTAAAGTTTCTATTGAGAATAAACATTTGCCCAACTCCAGTAACAATGGTATGAAAAGAAATGGTGAAAAGTGGGAAATGGGAAGGAAAGTTTACTGAGTAAATGGTTTATTTACCGGGGAGAAATCACAGCACTGTTTCCATGTGCGTTCACCTTTTACTGTGGAGTTTGTACTGCAAAGTTAACTTGGCAGCTAAATACTGGTTTGGAGTCCCTTTAGAATTACTTTACAAAGCAAGAAATGGTTCAGTTGTGAAGGTAGTAAAAAAGGAAACTAATGCTTGTCATAGAAAATATATTTTATTTTTTAGTGTTAAAAGCAAGTAAACCCCTAGTGATCTTAAATAATTTGCGTAAGTATGTTTAGCACATCCACTTCCTTGGGAGTGCTGGATGGGTACCAGTGTATTAGTCCCTTTAAAGAGGGGAAAAAAAAGGTAATGAGAGGCAGGAATGGTACCTTTGTGATCATTTCCTGCCCTTCTGCTTTGCTGGGAGGGCAGGTGCGTGGGGTTGCTGACCACCTCCACACCCGCGCCGATAACAGAGTCACTTAGGAGATGAGAGGCGGTGAACCGCAGTTTAGGCGGGAGGAACGGCTCCGGCGCTAGGACAGCCTCGGCGCTTAAGCTCAGCCTATTAGTAACTTCAGCTGAAGATGCTAAAAGAATCCTTGCAGCCTCCCCGCTGGCGTGTTTGGGAGTCCAGTTATGAGACTATTAAGATGTTGTTTTGATAATTAAGCCCGCAGCTGTCGTGAGGGCGGCGGGGGCAGGAGCTGGCGAAGCAGCCGCTGCACCGCGCGTCGCCGGGGAGAGGAGATGGGAGGCAGAGATCAGGGAGATGGAGGGGGCAGAAGGAGCCTTGTCCAGGCAGCCAGGCAGTGCTGGGGGGCGGGTCGGTGTTGTCCTGCACCAGAACCAGCCCCCGGTTACCCCCTGGCCCGGCTCTGTGCCCCGTTCTGTTCTGGGACCCCAGGTGCCGCGGCCCGGCCGTGGTGAGAACACAGCACACGAGGACGCGCGTGTCGCTCTGTCCTGTGGTCAATTCTGATCCTTCACAGATGCTTAACTGGATTAGTTAGCGCGGCGTTAACGAAGCTACTATCCTGTGTACTTTTGCGTAAATGCGCCTTCTAAGTCTCCTGTTAAAGTTAGCGGCGAAAATTCTATTGTTGGAAGTGGAATCGGGCCGCGATTGTGTTCAGGCCGCAGATACCTCTATCCAAACAAACCAACAAACCCAGAAGCGGCTCAGTGTTTTAGAGGCTCCGGTCCCTGGGAGTGACCTATGGTTTGGTTTAGTGCTTTAAGTGCTTACTAAGTACGCAATGATAAAACCACAACCAATTTCACTGCGCCAGCTGACCTAAACTCTTTTGCAAGCATGTAGATTACATTTGTGTTTTACTTATACTACTGTAGAGCAAAACATACGCTGTGCTATATGCATAGATAAATAGTTTATCCGTGCTGCCCTAATCTCCTTTTCCGAGTTAAAATTAGGATGATTTACAGTGTTTATCCATATTGAGCAGGGTATTATTGCCCAAATTCAGGCTGTCCATCAGGACAACTGGTACGTTCAATCTCTGGGCTGTGTGGCAGTGGTAACCTTTCCACAATTGCTGCTGTGCTCCTGCTGCAATGTCAGTCGTGCTCCCTGGTTGACTCCCTGCCTGCACATGCTCACCGAATACAGAATCAGAAACCGGTACATGGGATTTTGTAAAATAGACCACTTAAACAGAATGGAAAACGGGGGAAATTAGCCTTTTGTTGAAAAGGGGAATGAAACCCAAGTACAGCTCCTGCCCCCTGTGTCAAAAATCATTGCACTTGCATAATGTTTTCAACTTTTCCGCTATGTCCTGCTTTCCATGATCGCAAATATGTTTTCAGTAACATTTGTCTTCTTTCTGAATTCATCTAACCCTGAAGAGGGCCAGCTTCTAAAACATTATATGTAGCATCGACTGTGTATCTAAATTCAATTATTTGTAAGCTCAGTTTTTAATTATCAGCTGTTTTATATATAATTACAGCTGCTGTCAGTGGTGATCTTTGTTAACATCCAAATAACGTTTGCTTTTTTAGAACATACAGCAAAATAAAGGGAACAGCCCTTTAAAGTCTTGCCAGAACAGACAGGTATAACCTCACCTTCCTGGGAGGTCCCTGCTGAAAATTCACTGATAGTTTCTGCGCTCGCTGCGAGCGATCCACAATAAAGAACACTCTGTAATCCGAGGACGTACTTTGAAGCGCGTTGAGCGTTTGCGTGTTGGATGTTTCCGCACAGCACCACAAGGATCCTCTGCTCCGCGCGGCCGAGAACGATCTGGACTTGGAATGCGTGAGCAAAGCAAAGCCAGGGAAGGACGGCTGGGTGGGAGGATCTCGGAGCCGTGGGACGGCGAGATGGGCTTGGTGTGAGCACCTCCACCCCACCACGGGCTGGAGAGCCCAGATACAAAGAGACCGAGGCAAAGGGAAATGCCGTGGTTAAGGCAGGGGGCGGTTACAGCGTGGATCGGGGATTTCACAGCCAAGACAAGGTGGGAAGGATAGATTTTTGTTAAGGAATGAGAGGCTTAACACCACAATACTGTGTTATTACAAGTCTGGTGAACTTGTTTTTGCTTTAGGGTGTTTTGATTCCTGAAAAGCAAATTAATTACATAGTAACTCTGAAATCCTGGCTTCCTCACCACTAGGAAAAGGTTACACTTCCCTTGTGGCTCTTTCTTATTACCACCTTGTGATGATAAAGTATTTGGCACATGAAAGTTGGATGCTTTGGAGATTACTACACAAGTTATTAGCCTATCTACGTACCTGAAGTATTTATAATGGTATTAATGCCTTCCACTGTTCAACCTTTGTAATAGGGAGCATCACTTGACAATAGGGAGGAGATGCTGAGGCCAAAACGTGACCTTCCAGCAGCCGTGCAAATAGACATCTTCGTTAGAACACCCGGCACTGAGCGCTGTCATTCCGAGTTATGGGAGACGTAAGTGAGAGATGAGCCCAGAAAAAAAAAAAGAATAATTTTTTTGGAAAAAAGCCCTCTAGGACAGCAATGGCATTGGGGAAGGAGACCTAATGGTAGCGAGTGTTGTCAAGAAAAGAAATTGAATGTTCTCGTTAGATCTACTTCTATACCACTTTCCTCTTAAAAAGAGTATTAAATGTCCTTTAGGCAACGCTTCGAAAGCACCTTTTCCTTTTTCCAGGTGCTGTAATTAAAAGCCATTCGTTTGGTACCTGAGTTAAGAATCACCTTTCTGGATNAGCTGATGGTAATTCATTTTAAGTTGTATAACTGGTCTTGTTTATTGTGTCTGTGGACGCAACGTTTGTCTTTTTTTCTTTTTCTGGTTTGTGTGTGTTTATATATATTAAAAATTACAAATATATAGATAAAATAAGTGGTTTATATATATACATATGAAGTATACCCCCCTATCTGGTGTACAGGCTGTATTTCTTGCAGTTTGGTGGCAGTTGTGCTTCTGTGACACAAAGAGATTCTTCAGTGAAATACCAGCCAGATCTATGTTGGGTTTCTCGGTTATTTTTCAGCTTTTAAAATACCAAATAAAGCAAAGAGTGGAAACGCGTTGAGTCCCCGCAGCCCGGGGATGCGCCGGGGCCGCGTCCTTGTCCTCGCTGCGCAGGGTGACACAGCTGGCAGGGCCCCCCGGGGCCTGGCTCGGCCTGTCCCCAGGGGGGTCCTGCAGGCAGGATGCAGGAGGACATCTCCGCTCTAGAAATGTCCCCGAAATTGTCTTGGCACATGGGGACCCGCAGGGATTTGGCACAAGCCCAGCTCCTGTACCGCCTGTGGACCTCTCCTGGGCTAAGGCAATGTCCAGCCCTCGTTGTTTTTTTATGTGAACAGAAATGACACGCTGGAGAAACACGAATGGGCTTTTCTCCACTTTAGAAAATAATTTTAACATCACATCTTTTTTTGTTTGTTTGTTGGGGTTGATTTTTGGGGTTTTTTTTGGGTTTTTTTGGTTTTTTTTGTGTCGGGGGGAGTGCAGTTTGCCCCCACATCTCAACAGCTAGACTTTGTGATGTCAAGGATTTCTTCTGTCAGTGTCTAGATGTGAAAATGCCTTGAGTAGAGATTTCTGGTTATCTGGTTTATTTGGATTGCCGAAAGTCCCATCCTGCAAACTGCTGACTGACCTTGGATGAAGCTGAATTTGGGTGATGAAAGATGACCCACTGTAAAGAAAACGCTGGGAATGGGTCTTCTGTTGCACGCTCTGCGAGATTCTCAACAAGACATTTCCACTTTGAATTCTCCCTGTGCATCTGTGAGATAAAACATTGCATATTAGCTCAGAGATTTCTTTCTCCTTTTTTCTTTTGCTTTCAGTACTTAGGTGTGTGATTTCTAAGGATCACTTGCTAGGTTTAAAGAATCAAAGGTAATTTTCCTCCTCAGCAAAAGATCTCCAAAATTCTGATGCCTTCTGTAAGCTGCAGCAGTATAACGGGCGGCTGGTGGTACTGTCGTGTTGCCATTAGCTTCGCTGCTCGGTAGCTGCACATCAACACAGTAATCATTTTCAGATTTACAAGCATTAAATATTTTAATTTAATGCCTTGGCTCTCTTGTAATTCATGCACTTAATTATATGATAATTACTCAAATGAAAGAGATACAGCTGCTGCTGTATCAGTTCTTCTAGGAATCTGAGATTTTGGAATTGGCCTCTGATTTCAGGGTGGGTTTTTTTCTGCCCCTTTCCGAAAGCTAGTGGGCACTTCAAGGTGAGTTTTGGAGTACGTGGAACACAGGTGGGTTTCAGGTGGTGTTACCTGTCCAGCTTCTTTTCCTGGAGGGGGGAGCACATTTGGCAGCTTTGGGACTGGGCCCCGCGCTGGCTGCTTTTACTGCTCCTCGTGGATTGTAGTCATTAAACCGGAGGGGCGAGGGCAAAGCGTCTGCAGCGCAGGGTAGCTGGGGGAGGAAGGAAACCGGAGGAAAGAGCTGTGTGCTCGTGTATGCGTGCACATAACTGTATAGACTTTAATACCTTCATAATGGGCCGGTTGGCCAGTCTGCAACCGCTGCACAGTGGAATCACACAATGAAGCCCAGTATAGAGATTCAACCAGGCCAAACATGCCACCAGCTGGAACAAAAGGATTTGGCACCAGGGCAAACCCGAGTGACCTCAGCAGAGATGGGTGATTAAAACGCGGGGCGAGGGAGGAAATAAGTTAGCAAATACAAAACCAGCAAAGTCAGTGCAAACCGGAAGGCCTGTAGAATCCACGGGGGGTAGCGCTGCCAGATGACACGGGGCACCCGTGAGGACCACGCGGTGGCCGGCCCAGGGCTGTGACACGTCCTCGGCAGGAGCAGAGCTGCCGACGGGCATCCTGCAGCCAGTAATGCCCCAGACCCCTGGTTCCTGCTTTCCAGCCCTCAGCAGCTCTGTGCTTGAAGGTTTAGAATACATAGCAACAGGCTTTTTCTTAGGAGAAGCAGTAATTATCAGATGGTGGAATAGGCCGTCTGATTTTTTTGGTTCGGTTGTATGTCTTCAGTGCTCGAAGGTGGAAAATTAGCGTGGGCGTGCTCTTCGGTTAGGAGATGTGCTTGTGGAAGTCCTCACGAAGTTACTCACAGCTTAAATTACTTCAGGCCTTTGAAAACCGTTCACATGCACGTGCAGCTCGCTCTGCGGAGGGCTGGTACCGCGGCCCCGCACGCCTGCGCTGGCTCGGGTCTGGCAGGAGGGCCGTGCTCAGCGTCAGCCCCGTGAAACCGCTTGTTTTCTGCACGAATACTTGCACCCTTCCACGCCGAGCCCCTCGCAGCGTATCAGAAAAGGAGGAGCGTCTTCAGGCCTCGCTCGTTCAAAGGAAACGTGCTTGCGGGCAGAGGCTGTTCCCCCCGGTTGGGCTGGGGGAGCTCTCTGGGAGCGCTTTCTGCAGAGCTCCGCGTCGCGTGGTTTAATTTCTGGTTGCTTGCTGCTGTATGTTCTGGCCCCGAGCTGATTCAGTGTGAGGTGAGCCCGCAGTGCTGAGCGGTGGGTCCCAGCCGTGGGGCCGGCGAATGTCCCCCCCGGGCGGGCACAAAGCAGCGGTGCCACGCGTGTCTGCGGGAGGGGGTTCTTTGCGGCCTTTTTACTGAAAAACAGGAAAAGCGAGAGGCGTTTTAACAGCGGCCGCCGTAAAGTTTTGCGAAAACATGTTGCAGCCATATTTAAAGTTTTTGGTGGCGGTGGTTGTTGACATGTGAGATTATGCTTCGTCCCTCAGGGACTCGGGATATTTTGTAAGAATTTTAAGTGTAAATATTTGGCAATGGTTTCATATCCGTCCTCTCAGAGTCCCACTGGAATAGATGATGCCAGGTTACTGTACTGTATGTAGTTTCTGTTGATGGCAGTAGCAGATTTAACACTTCTACACAGTTGCATTTTACTTTATGGGCGTTTGAAGTTTGTCTGGCGTATGTGAAGTAATTGCTGTGCCGCATGCTTTCGTGGAAGAGGATAAAGTGTTTGTTCGGTTTCTTAAAAGCTCTGAACGAGAGGCAAACTACAGGCCAATCGCTATTAAAAATACACAGAAATGTTTTCAATTTCTAAAGGCATCTAGCGTAACGCAGAAATATTTATTTGTCTGGCTTGTAGGCCAGTTGTCAGGCTTACGACAACGCTAAATCCGTTCAAACGGTTACTGGAAATTGGTATTTGAACTTGTGAACTCAGGAAAAGTCCCGATGTGGTGCGCAGTCCCCGGCTGCCCCATCTCCAGCTTCCCTCCAACCCTCCCGAGAGCGCCAGGGCTCCCTTCCCGGTTCCTGCCTAAATGCAAGTTGCACCAAAAGGGTTACAAAATTTTAAACCCCGTGTATGCAGACAATTTTCAGCTAGCTTACAGCAGCTGCGGAGTCGTGCTGATAGATTAAAAGCAGCTCCCAGCCCCAGAATGAAGTACATTAGAGCTCCTGCTGAGCCGAGCTGGGGTGAGGCCTACACAGCTGTCATTTAGGCCAAGTTTCCAACCGAAAACTGAAGAAAAGGATGTAACTTAAAGAAAAGTTATATTTTGAAATAAGGCATCTGGTTATTAATCAAATATAGGCGGGAGTTCAGCGGTGCGGCAGGTTCCAGCCTCGGGAAGGGAGGGAGGCGATTTTAAAGGGTGAGGAAGGGGAATGTCCAGTCAAAGGCTGATGCTCCATGGCACTCTGAAATAAGCCTTTTTTTGTTGTTGTGGTTTTTTTTTGTTCTTGTCTCTCTCCCTGAAAAATAAGCAGAATATGCGTGTTCTTTTGGTTGTCTCTCCCCTTCCCTGACCAAGACTGGCTTTCTTGTCCTTGGTACGTGCCAGCTTCTCAGTGGCTTCTCCGCTTTTAATGCAGAGGGTCATTCATGAAAAACTGAGCAAAGAATATGAATTAATTATATTATCACATTGACATACTTTGGCTTCCGAGGACTTTTGAACTAATTTTTCGTTTAATTTGCCTGTGCGGTTGCAACAGATCTGGCCCTGCTCCTCACTTGTAGTTAACCGACTGTTTATCTCGCAGTATCGCCTGCAGGTGCCCAAACCAGATTTACCTCTGCTTTATTTAAAATAAAATATTCAAAAATATTTGTTTAAAATACTGACTTTTGTCTGTATATAGTGTGTGGTATGAATAATTTGTTGGAATTCAGATGCTACAGTGTTTCAGTTCTTATCAGAAATGTATGATATGAATTTGAAAGTATGCCCTCTTGCTTGCTTTCTCATCTATAGTGCATAATGAATTTCCAGCTTGGCAGAAGGGAAAGGATCAGAGTGAGAAGCAGCGTATACCACGAGGATTTATCATGATACTGTGGAAAACAATATGACAATTCTGGGTAATTTCTTGGTTACTGAAGTAACAGTCTCATTTGGGAAAGGACCCCAGAAAATAAAGCACTTGCATTCTTCAGCTGAAGAATAACTATCAGTAATTAATTAGGTTAACGTCTAGTTCTAGTTTCCTTGCTTGTCCCACACTATCCAACAATTTTCAGCATCAACCGACATCAGTGTTCACATGCGTTAACATATTTTTTGCATAGAAATCGGGGAGATATAACTTTGGATATAAATGAACATATAATGAGTTGAAAGGCATGATAAAGCTAGTGAGATCTATTGGTAGCACATACAGTAAACCCCGATGTTCCAGCAGTGTCGGTCAACCAAATCAGTGATCTTCCCCAAATACGCAAAGCAGAAATAGTAATTTTCTTTACAACCTTAAATCGAGAGTTTGGCAGATGAACTCATTCTCATGTTCTTCTTCATACATACATTTCTGAGGTGACAATCCCCTGTGGGACCCTGCGTGTGTGTGTACGTTCGTATAGATCCTGTTATTTAATATTATTTATTCATACGGACAGGAGTGAAAGGTGGTTTTCACTTGTGTGCCAGAATAGAGCTAATGCAAATTCAGTGATCATCCCTCAAGTACAGAGGAGGTAACTCCAAGAGAAAGCGCTCCGCTTGGCTGTTGCGGGGAATCAGATAAGAGATGCGTATGTTGAACTTGTGTTCTACGTGGAATAAGTGATAACTCCGTGTTCTGTCGCTTGGTGGACGCAGATGCATGTGTGTGTTTGGCCTCTGGTAGAGTCAAATAAGTCACCTTTGCCAGCCCTTGAAAAAACGCTGGACTAGCAACATTTCCTGCTGTTTGTAGAACAAGGTTAGTAAGTTAGTCTGGTGTTGGCGTAAAAACATAGAAAGCGCTTGTAAGCAGCTGAATATCTAAATTTATTAAGTGCTAAATATTGAGCGTTCTTTTCTTCTTGTGATTTTGAAGCCAGTGTGATGACTGTTCTTAGTAAACATAGTTGCAACTATTACGAAGGTTCTTGGTAGGAAAATTAAATTATAGATATAGTGTAGTTAAGATGTGTTATAGGCCCGAAGCACAGAATATAGCACAGTTAGTGGAAGTGAAGCTCGCTACTATTCTTTTGCTCTTCCAGAAAGGAACATTGTACTGTAATATCAGCAAGAATAACAAAACAATGAACAAAGAAGCCTAAAGCCTAACCAAAAAAATCATTTTCAGCAGCTGTTACTTGAAATATCAGCTTGAGTTCTGAAGGATTTTTCTCACTCAGTTTGGAATGATATACTGTAATCTGCATCAGTGTGAGATTATAGTTCTCTGTTAACTTGTTCCTGCCGTAGAACAGTTCCGAACGTCGATGGCTGTAGGTGAATGAATCTGCGTGCAAACAGAATTTATGTGTTTGGGATTTTTTTTTCTTTTTAAGGTTTGGAGTATTTCTAGCTGTCTAATCTCATCTGAACACGAGGGGCTGAATATTATAGATGTACATTTTGGAGACCTGCATCAATTTTTATAAGTTAGCGCGGCAATCTTATATTTGCTAGTGCGCGGAGGCTTTCTCCCCCTCTAAAAGGTTTTATTTTCATTAAGATATGAATGCAGAAGAATGTCTGTCAGGTGGGTTTTTTTTGGCGTTAGCTCGGCTGGTTTATCTTAAGCATACTCAGTAGACTTGCCTCAGTTTTTCTCAAGCTATTGTTCTTTTTTACACGGCGTTTGCACACTGCAGCGCATCTGGGGAATTTCAGCAGTCGGAATATACATGAAAAGAGACCCGCTCTACTTTCATAAGGTCCCTGGATGAATTGGACGAAACCTCAGGGCCCCGTGCTGGAGCCGGAGCCGCATTCATATTCCTCGCCATCACCACACGTGTGATAGCATGAAGCCCAGACCAATCGAAAACTTGACAGTAAGCCTTTTGATTTTGCGGGGAAGCCTTCATCAAGCTGCGAGAGGGAAGGGAATATAGCCCAAACTGGACTTCATACTGTGGCAAGTTTGAAATCCCAGCCCAACCACAGAGCTGCTTGATTGGAATAGTTGGAAACTGTGTCCAGGAATTCGGCAGCGAGAACCTGGCTTTCAGCAGCTCCTGCCTTTTTAAAGGGAAATTCACCATACGGGTCACTTAGGAGCCTTATTTCTGCTGTCGGAATGTGAAATATGTACATTCCCTTAAAGCACAGGTGTAGCGCGTGCTGTGCGGCGCTCGCTGCTGCACGTTTCTGTTCCACGGCCGCTTTGTCGCTCAGCCTCGTGGTGGAACACGCTTGGCTACAGCTGCCATGCTTCGACATCGTGTTCCAGGCTGTTTAATTATTTGGTCTCTATTCTACCTAAGAAACGGAAACAAAAGAAGCCCTCCTTTACGCTTTATATCTTACCGTTAGCTTCTCCTTTAAACATAATTATGTTAAAATGTGTTGTGGGTGTGTTATGGAGCTGATTCAACTTACTTGTGTGGGAATTTTAGCGGTGTGTCGAAATTGTCGTCGAATTCACTAATGACGTGTCATTGAGTTATGCCATTGATTAACTCTTATCCTCGCCCGTCCTTTTCCAGCCGGCGTTGCCGACGGCTGCATCGCGTCGCTGCGGCTGGGAGGGCTCAGAATTTCCTTTGCCGCAGTTTCCCCCCTACCCGAAATGCTTCATTTTAAAACTGCAAAGATCCTGTGGTTCTGGTGCCTATCTAGAACTGCGTTTTGTTCTTCGCCACTCCTGGAATTGTGATCCAATTACGCCTCAGCCCAGCCCCCTGTCAGACAAAACTCTTGTTGACTTTCAGGAGAGTTTGTCTAATTAAAAGACGAGTTGGGAGTGCAGGCGAGATAAATACCAGAAGCAAGTAAGAAGTGGCAAACTGATAGATTTGTGCTTTGTGTCAGAAGGTCATCCCTATAACACACTTTCCTGATTGCGATGGGAGACTTTTTTTCCATGGAGTGGTACATAGTCCCCCCTTCAGTGCAGTGGTGCCTTTTATAGACTGCAATTCCTTCTGGCTGGAGAACAGTGCAAAACATTTAATATTGTCTCATGGCAAGAAGGAAGGGAGTGTTGCCACTTCTTTTTTTATTATTATTTTTAGGGTTTTTTCGCTGCAGCAGGACGTCTGCCCGGCGCCCCCCACCACCCACAGGGCAGGGGAGGTCGGTGGGTGCGTGAGACGCAGTGGGATCCAGCACAAAAACATGTTAGAAAGTCGTTAGCTTATGAAGCTTAATGTTAAAGGAGGAATCTAAACCAGGACTTTTAAGGTTGAATCGTAGAGCATTCGAGTGTCTTTGTAGTTTGCAGAATCATCTCCAAGAAGCACCGTATTTGAGGCTATAAAACGGAACGAGTCTACATCTTGACCCCATAAGCATATTAAATATATGTGAAAATTGCATATTAGAAAACCATACACAAGGTCACAGGATGGTATCTTTGAGTTGTGTTTGAATAGCTGCAGAGCATAAACATCGTGGGCTCTGTATATACCCCAAATGCAGGTGATTTTTCTGAAGGCCTATGGAGAGAGAAGCTCTGAGCGGTTCTCAGCGAGCGTTTCTGCAGCCCCTTATCGCCCATCCTCAGCGCCAACCGCTCCGGTCCTTCCCATCCCAGCACACCCCGGCATCCAAAGGCGGTTTTGAGAAACCGGACTATCCCACGTTATCAAGAGTTAATAATTATAACAAATATATGCTTTGTGAGTAAGTAAAGCGCAGCTGGAAAAATTAATCACATCATGCATTAAGCAACGCTTAAGACTTTTAAAGCGGCGATAGGTGCAGAATTTAACATTTAAAGATCCCTTGAAATGCCAGGGAATGAATATAAATGACTCGGTGCTCTGTAGCGTCTTGCTATGGTGCTGCCAGCCAATGGAGGTGCAGGATTCGATCCTGCTATTTTATAATAGGCTAGTAAATATTTTATCTTGCGCCGTCTTCCTTTTACATCAAATTTTAGTCCGAGCCCACCACTCCCTCAGTCAAGCAGAAGTTTAAATCCATTAATTTTGTAAAGGAATGATTCTGTTTACCCCGCTGCCTGGGCAGGGCAGAGGAGAGGCGCTCTTTTCTCTCGGCGTTCTTTTCCTCAGCCTGCCCTGCGATTTAGCGTTAAACTTTTATTTTGCAGGAACCTCGTCCTATTGGAAAAAAAAAAAAAGACAAATCAAAATGCAGTGCCATTTTGTTTGCTTTGCTGAAGGCGCAGACCTGGAGAAGCGGTGCTGTGCATAAGCCGCCTGACCCTGCAGTTTCTCTTACCAGGGGCTCATTTGTATGCAGAGGGGATTAGTCAGAATTTACTGTAGCTTCGCCCTGGGGAGCTGTGAACTCCCTAGGAATACGCTCTGACGAAAGCGTGCAGTTGGTAAGATTAGAACAAACCCTTCTGCTACAGAAAGTGCCTTGGTCACTCGCTAGGCCTCCAACATTGAAATCATTTTCATTTATAACCTTTTTGATCATTCAACCTCAAAGAAGCCTTGGCTTTTATGACAGCTTGCACCAAAATTGCCCAATTATTTGGGGGGGGCGGGGAGGAGAGGAGGGAGGGAGAATCTGAGAACAGTCAGATGTGAGAGACAGGGCACTTGATCTGTGCTCATGGCTTTTTCTTCCCTTCTCCTACCAATATTTTCACAGCTGTTGACATATATTGAGTTACATGTGGCTGTGCCATATCCCCGCGGTATAGTTTCCAAGATCTGTTCACCATAAAGTGCGCTGTTCTCGAGTAAATGACTCTGACTTCAAGAAAGCACAGTAGTTTAAATGTTACTATAAATACAGGAGCTAAGACATTTTAATTATAATTTTTGAGTTATACAGTGCTGGGTGCGCACACGAGGCATTTACAAAAGGCTGGGGACGTGCTCAGGTCGCTGTGCTCTCTCGTGGAGAAGGCAGTCACTGCAAGCCGCTCTTTTTGCCGAGCCCCTTTATTTACGGGTATTTGCACAGCGTTTATTGACAATGAACGTCTCGGGTTTGGGAGTTCAGCTGCGCGAGCTATGGAAGAGAGAAAAACGTGCGATTTGGAAAACAATAAATATATCCGAACTCCAATTCGCGAGATTTCTTTTTTGCTTTGGGATATCCTAGAAATGTTAGTTTTGCCGGAATATGTTATAACTTCAGTTGGGAAATATCAGCACGTCCATTGTCCTTTCAGTGCCCTTCCAACTCGCATCTGGTAACTAGGGCAGATTGAGAATTCAGCACTAACAGATCTGTCAAATTTTTGAGAAAATCCCAGGGTGTGAGCCCGTTGCTGATTAATTTTTCCATCAGTGCAGCAGTGCTGGCTTTAGCGAGGTTGTTCCTCATTTGCTCCGATGGAAGGAGGAAGAAATGGTTCTCGAAGTGGGTGCTGCTGTCTGGGGAATAAATAGGTGCAGGGTGTGGGGAAGCGCAGCGGAGCAGCGATATGTGCCAGGAGGTTATTTTTTATCTGTCGGGCGGCTGATGGTGTTTTTATATATATATATATATATATATGTATGTTATTTTTTTCTTTAGCTTGAAAATAAAACACACATACAAAGCTTTTACAGGATTTTGTCTTGTGTATCAGTACCAGTTACGCACAGTAAAGGTTTTCGTTCCACCCTGGTTCTGGAGACGTGATCCTTTGCATTTGGGCTGATACGTACAGTAGGACAGTGACTACGAGATAAAATGGTTTTGTAGTACAGTAACATCGCCCTTCTGAGAGCTCTGCAATTGAGATCTAACAAATCAAGTATCAATAGGGCTCCCTAAATGAATTTGTCTTCCTGCAGTACCTGTGACAGAGCCATTGTAATGGAGATTTCAGCTCCGGCTGCTGTGACTGCTGCAGTAAAAGCAGCTCCTCTTGGTGCCTTCGGGGCCTGAACCAAGATTCGCTGGAATCGGGAAAGAAAAAAGAAAAAAAAAATTTTCAGTAACAGAAACCAATTTTGGATCAAGCCTTTACTGCAGACTTGGATGTCCGTCGTTGCTGGTGGCGTGTTTTTGGTCTACTAATCCACATAAATGAATCACTGATGTGCGTAGTGAATAGCACATGGACAGTACGCTGTCTCACGATCGCCCTGAAAGGTCCCGCGGTTTCTAGCAGCGTTCGCCGCGGCCTCGGCAAGGAACGCTGCTGGGGTCGGGGGACTTCGGACACCGTGGACGTCCCGGTGCCGTGGCCACCACGCAGCTCCCCTGGGTCCCTCGGCTGGGGAACGCAATGGGCTTCCGTCTCAAAACCGCCGTGAAGCCTCCTGGGCTGGAACTGAAAACCCAGGCCCACCGTCAGAGCTCCATCCCCTGCCCTTTCCCCTCCAAAACCGTAACGGAGAGGTTTTTAAGGTGGTTTTGAGCAGCGGTGGGAGAGCACGCAGGCAGTAGAGATTGTAGGAGGATACTGAGAGCATTTGGCCAAATCTTAGTGTTTTTTAGTGGATCTGGACTCAAACCTTTTTTGTGCTTCCTTTGCTTATAACATCACCTCTTTTGCGAATCAAACCCAGCTCTGCTGTTGTGCAAATTGTACAGGAGAGGGAGGTCCAGAGAAAGATTTATTTTTCCCTCTGAGCACTGCTATGAACTCTTACTTAAGAGAGCAAGACCATCTTGAGCACCTTGCAGGTTGTTTTTTCTTTCAAAAACATCTTTCAGCGTGTAAGCGAGTGATCTGAATGAGGAGAGTCAGCCGTAAGCCCCGCACTGATGTACCTGGTCCCTGGGCGACGTTTCCGATGGCAAAGGCCGTCGGTTTGCGTTCGCCTCGTGGACGTTTCTGTACGTGATACCTTCTATTATCCACGCTAGTTAAGCGGGCTCCTTCCTGAGAGGGGGATTAGGGTGCGTTGATAACAACGTATTAATACATAGTTAGCCATATACATCCGAAGTGTTTAATTAATTAAGTTTGCGGCTATTTTCGTTTGCGCGGATCAAACCCAAGCAACAATAAGTCGTGTTGCTGGAGGCGGCGAGCGGGCCGGCGACCTCGCACACAGATGTCTGGCTGTGAACCCATCGAAGGGTGGCGCGCGTGCTCCGGAGCGTTTCTTCTCGTTATCGCGTTGCTGGGGGAGCGCGGATGAGCCGGTTGCCCCGGCCTCTCGGGGTTGCTGGTGGCGGGGCCGGGTCTCTGCTGGGATGCGGGATCGGGACACGGGGACACAGGGACAGGCTGGGCTGGCCCCAGGGCCTGGGGTGTTTCAGCTCCCTCCCACAGCCTGAAAAGCTGGGGCACCTTCACCTCCTCCTCTGTCTTTTAAATGACTTATTTGTCCAGTCTGCTTAGGGTGAAATGTAAGATTTGTATTCAAAGATGCTGACTGACATGTTTCCTTTATGAATTCTTGTGGATTGCTATTGATTTTTGACTGTGGTTTTTGAAATCCTACTTCTAGGACTCTGGAGATTTCCCTGCTGCAATAATAATGTATTGTCATTTTTAATATCTCAGCTCCTTGACACAATATTCATATTAAAACCACAAAAAAGCTACATTAGAGTAGCACCCAGGGCCTGACTGGAACCCACCAAGGCAGGGGAAATCAAAGTCAAGGCTGAAAATTCGGGCTGACACTGTGAAACGTATCCCATTGTACTTAAGTACTAGAGTTCATCTATGACTGCGAGATCACTTGTGTGTGAGAGACGGATTCCTCCGTTCGGCAGGAATGAGTGAGTTACGATGTGTTGTAAACCGTCAGCATTTAACTCCTGAAGCTGCGAGTGCCCGTTTTAGTGGAGAGCTACGTAACCCAGCGCTATGGAAGCCACTAACACGTTCGATGAACTTTTGTTCTCTTTCACGCACGCTGCTATTAAAAATTCAGTCAGCATTTCTGCTGCTTGCATAATAATTCCGATCAAATTGTTCAGGTCAATAAGGATAGAATGGAAGCGTCACGGAATTATCTGTGTGAGCTTGTAGGTGTTTTTTCCTTTATCACCCCAAAACCGTTTTGCAGACATATGCACAGTCCTTTGCATGAGTGGGATGGACGATTTGGTTTATTCACCTGTATGACGTGAGCGTGTTGTCTGAATGTGCGGCACCACTGAGGTATTGGAAGGTTTTTCCATTTGATCGTGTCTTTTGCCTTTTCTCGCGCTGTCCCTTTGGTTCTCTGCTCCTGCCACCCACCTCGGCACCAGGAACGGGGCACAAGTGTCCTGACAAAATTAAATCAATTAACTACGTGGTTTAGATTTTATAGTGAGGTCTTTTAACCGTATTTATATGAATGGTTTTAGAGATGTCTGTTCATCCCCCTTTCCATCTGCTTCTCTCTTATGTTATTAATGCTCACGTGAAAGCCCATCTGACAATCGCCTCCTAGTTCATTGAGGCAATGTGAAAGAGTTTCTTTATAAATGAGGATTATGGGTCATTTGCGCGTACCTAGGATCTCTTTTTTTGTGCTGTTTTTAGCGGTGAGCAGATAGGGATGGAAAACAGATGCAGGGTATCCTGTCAGAGAGGAGCGTCCCAAACTTGGGGAGCAAAAGCAACTCCACGCAGCCCCATGTGTTGCACCAGGTTTGTGCAACGTGACTTAATTGTCACCGATCTTGATGGAGGCTGAGGGGCACAGGACCGTGTATTATTTTGATGGAGATGCTCACCAGCTTCACTCGTTATCTGCCTCTGAAGACCCCAGTGGACCAGCCTGAGTTAAGTGCAGCTCCATCAAACACCCGGACCGTGCCGTGGTGCACGAATATCCCACCGAATCTGGATATTCAACAGTGTTTGTAGCATCCACGGATGTTATTTGCTTTTACAGACATATTGGAAAGCTCAGCGTTACCCCAGCTGCTTGTGGCAATTTCTAGATGAAATTATTTTTGGAAAGGCCAGATGAAGTTACAGGTTTACCCGGAAAACTTATTTTCCTCAGGGCAGATGGCTAATGCCTTTGCCTGATCACGCTGCTGGCGCTTCGTGTTGGTTTATATGATTTGAAGGGTAAATACTGGTAACTTACAGATTCAACATGCGACTGTTGGTTCTTTAACCTACTGCAAATCGCAGTTTTTATCATATTCACCAACATCCCCGAAGTGTAGTGCAAATGCTTGGAAAAGATGTGTGGCTGCTGCTTGCATGTACCATCAGGGTGAGGTATTTCACTTGAAAATACATGTCAACATTAAACAACACTGGGTCACAAAACTCTTTTAAATAGAGAAAATCATTAACACAGGCTTTAAAAACACATGCATGCCCTAACACAGCTGATCAGTTTAAAGTAAATCCAGTATTTCCAAGAAAAAAAAATTGGTTTTGTTCCTTCAAAATTATGCCTAAATTAATCTTTCAAGTGAGTTATAAATCCCTGTAAACGGGGTTAGCACTGGAATGAATTACAGTTACAAAAATCAGAATGAAGATAAATCATGTTTCCTTGGTGAAAATCTAAGAATAGCTGTCGTGTCCAGCCGGCCCTGCTGCTCCGTGACCACGATGCGCTCCGAGGAGCTCGGGGTCTGCAAGGCTCGATATCGGGCACCTTCTGTATTCTTAAAGTTTTATTAAAATTATGGCACCTGAACTGGGGCCAGCAGATGTGCACCTAAAACGAGAGCAGGATTGCCTAATTTTGGAAGGAGCAAGATGTTTTTAGTTGAAGAGTGATGATAATCCCGAGTCTGTTTAAGCAGCGCAAGGGCAGCTGCTGCTTCGCTCAGCTGTGTCAGAACCGGGATTTTTGGGGCGATGGGGGCGCATTGGCATCTGGCTCGGGGGTGCTGACCCCCTGACCCGGTACCCAGCACAGGAGTCGCGTTCCTTGTTTTACAGAGGCAGATCATTAAAAAAATCCTCTGCGGCTGCCCATCCTTACGTAGGAGGGGTGTCAAGGAGCCCCTGTAACAAGGGCCTGGCAGAGGTGTGAGTATCAAACTGGTCAGATTTCCAAACCAGACCGACCTCCAGGACGCGCACATTCAGCCGCTGGCGCTTCGGTGCGTGCGTGAACGTCAAAGGGAATATTTTGTGGCAGCTCCTTGTGACCCAGATTCCACAGAAGCCTCTTATAAAATAACCTTTGAGCGAACACCCCTGGCACGTCCTAAGGACACCTCAGCCCCGGGAACCCAAAGGCAGGAGCGCAGCCGCTGTGCGCTCGCAGATCTGTGACTTGCTATCTGAGAGTTTCCGTCTTGTTTGATAGCTCAGCCTTTGTGCCCTGCAGATCCATTCTGCACCGTCCGAAGCAGGAATAAACCTATTACAATGACCACGATTTTTTAAAAAAAATAATACTAAGATGGGGCTGTGAAGAGGTGTTAAAAAGTAAAAATGAAAGGCAGAAGTTGTAAGGAAAACCTGTTCATTGGACAAGCCTGCAATGCAGTAAATAATAACCCCAGAGGTGAAAGACAGCCTGCTCTAGAAAAAAGGCAGTGGAAAGGATTTTTTTTTTTTTTTTTCTGTGGGTCTAGGGGAGAAAAGGTCCTTTATTCTTTAGTAACTTTTCTGATTTTAAATATGTGCTTGTCTGGTCATAAGGAGCAAGGTCATTCCTACTGCTCGGGGCCCGGGCTTTGTGCTGGCCTTGGCGGGAGCTTCTCTCCTCTCTCCTTTTCCTCCCTCCCTCTATCTCTCCTTTTCTTTTTCTCTTGAGGTGCAGATGGCCACATTTGCAGGTTAACTGGAACAGCTGGAGGCACATTATTAGCTTCCTGCTGCTAACTCATATTTGCTTAGATTTTTTTTTTTTTTTTTTTAACAGCAACATAATTTACAAGTAGTAGGCCAGTGACAAAGCTGGCATGTTCTAAATCCGCATCTGATTTATATAATGCTGTTGCTTATCAGTGAATGAAGTCATAATTATTGCTTTGTACCATTAAATAGCGTAAATATATAAACTGTTACACAAATTGCAGCCAATGTTTCCTCTAGGGAGCTCTAGACAAAATTTTAATGTAGTGCATTTGTCTGTGGTGGCAGTTTCTATGGTATATAATAATGTTGATAAATTTTACTGTAGCAAGTGACATTTTCTAACATTAATCCTGGTGGTAAAAATCTGATGAATACTACAGCTGTACTGGTGGGTGCAAGAAGAATGAGAGCTTTTGACACCAAGTGGATTGATTTCAATAGTGCTGCAAGGCTCCGAAGCAGGAGGATGGAGCAGAGGTGGCAGATCCGTCACTGGAAGGGATGGGGACTCGGGCAGGTGCTGGAGAGCCAGGCACTGGGGAGCTTGGCCTGATTACGGTGATAATTAATTCTTCTAAAAATCTTTATTGATTAATACGGCCTTTGCTTTGAAAAGCCAACGGAAACCAAATGGTGCAATGAAAACACTTAAAATCCTCACTGGTTATTTGAACTCTGTGCCTGTGAGCGAAGACCCTGTAACAACTGGGATGCAGCGCCTGGGCTCAGATGCGGTTTCCAGTGTTGGGTGTGTGGGTGCAGGCCCCTTGTGCCGCACTGGGTTGTCCTGTGCAGGGACAGAGCTGGACTCGATGACCCTTGTGGGTCCCTTCTGTGGTTCTATGATTCTATGATTTGCTGCCCAGGCGTGTGTGCACAGGCACCAGTGGAGCGAAGGGGTGTGCGACATGAGGGCTGCGAGGAGCGGTTCTCCCTTTAGGACCAGAGGAAACAGCCTCAAGTTGGGCCAGGGGAGGTTGAGGTTGGATCTGGGAACAATTTCTTCCCCAAAGGGCTGTGGGGCATTGGAACAGGCTGCCCAGGGCAGTGCTGGAGTCACCATCCCTGGAGGGTTGGACAGACGGAGATGAGGTTCTCAGGACATGGGGCAGTGCCAGGGGTGGGGAATGGTTGGACTCTGTGATCTTGGGGGTCTCTTCCGACCGAAACGGTTCTGCGATTCCAGGGTTCCTCTGGCCGCAGGTGCGTGTGGCAGCAGTGAGGTGGTACTGACGGCTTTGAGCACCTGCCAAACGCAGCATCAACGAAGTTGCAGGTCTCGCAAACCTTTTGAAATTGCAATTTGCGTTGCTTTAGCGATCCAGGTCGAGGCGCCTGGGCTGGGCCTTGCCCGCGCTGGCTGTGCGGACAGCGGGGCAGCGGTGCCAGCCATGCTGGGCCCGCACAGTCCCCGCCACGGAGCCCTGGCGTTGTCACCACGGTGCCTGAGGCTTTGGTGACGGCCTCCCCTTTCAGGGAGACCTGCTGGGCAGGGCAGGGCCAGCCCTGGGGCTTGGGCTGCGTCCAGTGTGTCTCGCGGGGCGGTTTGGTTTGCTTTAGCCCCTGGAAGTGGGGATTGCTCAAGGCGGGCTGTCCAGGGCCCCACGGCTGTCCCCGCTGCTCCTCCTGCCCCTACCAGGTGCCTTCACAAAGCTCACAGGCCCGTTATCTCCCACACGCGGAGCGAACAAGGACACTGCTGCCCAGGGGCCTGGCTCCAGTCAAAGCAGGAATACAAGAGAAAAGTTTTATCCTGTTGGTGCGCGAGTTGTGTTTCTGAAACAGGAATGGTGTTTCAGGCATTCAGTTGTCTGTGTGTTAATTATCCACCTGATTTCACTGTTAAGCACAACTGGTGAGATGCTTCAGCTGCCACACGATCTCGCTGGCTGCCAAGGCACAGGTGAATCCCTTCCATCTGCATCAGATGCAGCACAGAACATAATGGAATGCATGAAACCAAATTAGCCTTCCAGGCAGCAATTTCTGGTGCGGACACTTTCGGCAGAAGAATTTGGTATAAAATCTTGATGCAATAGACATTTTTCCTCTTTTGTGACTTGTCTTGAAACTAGCGGCTGCTTCTCGTCGATCACAAAGCACCATGGCGCACGAGGAGGGCACTTGTGTTTCCTTAACTCGTGGTCATAACTGACCCGGACTGATTACTTATTGCTCTCACTGAATTTCCAGGCTGGTCTCAGAAATGTCGTGCATTTGCTGGAAAAAGAACACCAGGAATGTTTCTGCTTTCAAAAATAAATGGATAACTCAAAGGAGAATCCTGGAGATCGCTGTACTTGAAACATTTCTGGTAAAATTGAAGAACAATGCACTTTTTGTACTGTGTCGTTTAGACTGCGGCAACCTTTCCCCACCTGAAAGTGCATTTTTCTGTTTTCTTCATGATGTGACTTGTTTCCTTTTCAAATTCGTGTTTCTGTTTCAACAGCATCGCTGATGGGCTACAGTGCTAGAATTACAACCCTGTGGCCACAGGGAAAATCCCAATGAGTTCAGGCCGAAGAGCACTGGGGTGTCTGACACACACCGTGGCACCTTGTCTGTGTTTTCCTTGCAAAACCCTGGCATGTCCTGGATGGTTTTTCCTTCAGCTGTTTGTTTCCTGAGTCGCCACATTTCGCACGCCCGTAATATTCTTCCTCTCTGAGAAACTGTATTTTTTCCCTGACGCTCTCTTAGACACGAGGTTTATTGAGTGGTTCAGGACTAGTCTGCGGTTCTCTCTCTGGCCTGCAGATTTTGAAACCATACCGCTTGTCAACTTTGCACTTTTTAGTAAATTCCCGTACAATGCTTTATGGCTTGTGCACTAGTTAAAAAAGGATAATATTATTCTAATGGCTGCCATTAAAATTTATAGAAGTAAAAGCATCTTATGTACTCTGGAAGCACGAGTCCTATGCTGCAAGGTGCAATGAGTATTGTAATGAATAATCGGCTCTGCTCCATACCTACCTGAGCCATGTTTAATAACAACAGGGGCTGTGCGAGTCGGGCGACCTTTGCTGCTGTGTTGTGCAATGCTGCAGTGATTCTGGCGTCCTGCAGAGACCGCCGGGCCGGCCCTGGTCCCGCCAGGTCACAGAAAACGCCTCGGAATCTCACAAGAAGCTGCTGTGGTTTCGCTCATGAGGAGCCGGGTGAGCAGCCGCCCGCCCGCCCCGCGCTCCCGGTGACGGAGCTGACGTGGCAGCGCTCGGTTCCTCTTCGAAGGATGGTGAAGGTGCGTTTGGTGTCTGTGTGTGAAGCAACAGGGCCATCTCGAATAAAAGCCTCCGCTACGTTTACTTCTGCGAAGTCACTGCGTTCGCCTCTACCGCAAGCACTTACGCTTGAATGCGGTGTGCGATTTTGCAGTTACTGTAAAGAGATCATCTTTACAGACCACAATAAAATGTTTGTGTAACGCTTAACTGTACATTAAGTAAAAACCTGCGTTAGAATACCCCCGTATTCTTCCTGTCGGGTAAATAAGCGCATAAAGACGAGTATCCCCACCACTCCCGTTCCCGCGTGCAGCACTTAGTTACATTAGGGAAATGAGGCGTTGTTCTGCCAACTTTTGTTCCCTCCCTTTGTGTCTCGCGGTTGGGGCGCAGCACGCCCACCTGCCCAGCGGTCCCTTGGCCAGCGCAGCTCTCCTGATGCGCGGGCCCCTCGGCTCGGCCGCTGCCGGCCGGGGACAGCGGCGCCGGGACCCCGCGCTCGTGGATGGGGCTCTGGAGCTCCCCGGGGAGGGGTCCCGGCCCCAACCCGACAGCGTTCAACAAGAGACCGGACAGCGGCCTCAGACCCACGGGGTGAGCTGTGGGGTGTGCTGTGTGGGGACGGGAGCTGGACTCCTTGTGGGTGCCTTCCAACCCAGGACGTTCTGTGATTCTGTGGTTATTGGTTTGAGCCGGTGTGTAGCTATACCAGCATTTGGAAGGTGTCGGTGTTATGTTTTCTGCTGAAGCACGGCTTGGATTGCGTAGAAGTGTCGCAGTGTCTTTAAACAGTCTAAGAAGGGTATTCAGCTATGGCACTCGCAGCGTGCAGGGTGTTTGGGTGGCAATAGGGTCTGTGTTGCACGGACCCCTCGCCCGTGCCTTTGCAGAGCCGCTGAAGCACTGGCGGGTTCCCCAGTGCGCGCGGCTGTTCGGGACCGCTGCGAATTTATAAACATATCGCAGAATTCTTTTTGGTACGCTTTGCTGTCCCGTGCGTTGCTCCAGGTGTGCTCGGCTCCTCTCCCTCTTGAGACTGAGCGCTTGGATTGCAGCTTCACCCTGTGAGTGGGCACAAGCGGCCATGCCTCCCTCACCCGCCCTGCGGCAGCACCGGGCCAGGGGGCAACTCCAACTCCTACAGCTCAGCTCCAGAGCGGGGCAGCTGTGGTACAGGGCGTTTGGGGGCAGGAACCCCCCTTCAAAATTGCTTCTGGCCCTACAGAGAAATTGATGTTTAACCATAAAACGAGGAGGGGCCTGGTTGGGAATCACAGCCTGCACGAGCGAGTTTCGGTGTTGTCGTAGAAGATAAAACAAGAGGAAAACATTTTTGAATTTACTCTTTGTGTATTGAGGCCTTTTATGATTCATCAGTAAGTAAATATAAGCTAGGGGAGTGATTTGTTTCTAACAAGCTTATAAAATACTGGAGTCATTTGTGAGTTTATTGGAGTGCTGATTATAAACATTCCCTCATGCACACTCCTTTGTGTCAAATTAACATTCAAAATACAAATATTGCGTCTTTGAATATTTCTGTAATCTCATCCCAAGTATCCAAGATCTTCCATGGCAGACGATTGACAGTGTCCCATGAAAAGTAGCCGGGTGCTCCGGCACAGTTTGGACCATATTTTTCATTTGTTTGGCATTGGCTTTGCTCACGCTGCTGCTTTGAATTGCCTGCTCCATGCTCTTGCATTTTGGTTTTTGATACAATGCGTAACTGATGCTCACCTAACTGCAAAGACTCAACTCCAGATTGATTTTGTTTTCCCCCCCGTCCCCCGTATTTTCAGTGCCCAAATTCCTTGCCTTTCCTGTCACCGTGTAACTTGTTTTTACTAAGCGGAGGAAAATCCTGCAAGGGTGGGTCTTAGGCTGGCGTTACTATAGTGGCTGCCATTTAAAAAGTCAATTTTTGCCTACAGGCAAAGTATCGTTATCAGAGTTTGTGCCTATTTTGCATATATACGATTGTATCTTCCCTACCTCTCTGGGGTGACAGGAGCAAATGCCGACTTGTTAATGCCGATTGTCGAATCCAAGCTTAAAATAAGAACTCACAAGAAAAATGAAGAGTAAAATGGTGGGTAGCTGGTCTTATTGTTTCCTCCTTTTTGGTTCAAAAAGCGACTCCATGATAGCTCGATTTAGGACCTTATTTTATTTGAGGGAGCAGCTGAAATGAAAAGCTGTCTGATTTTTCTGGATTTTTCATTTTTCCTCAGTAACTTGTGCAGGCTGTAGAATTTGCCGCTTCTCACGTGGGCTGATGAGGTGGATACCCCTAAATCTATTTTGAGGTTCAACGAATATGCGTCAGGCCCTTCTCCACAGCCATCCCATTGCACCTGGGGACCTTCCCAAGTCCTCACCCCCTGCCTGGGCAGGGTGGTGTTTCCAGATCCCTTTATTTGAGAAAAAATGCAGACTTGCCTTCTACCTTTTGTGAAGTTTTCTGTCACAGCCCACGTACGTTCTTTGGAGTCTGTCTACAGCAGAAGAGTTTGCGCATGGCTTTCCTTAATGGATTAAAAAGCTAATGACATACAAAATGAAGAAAATGTGTTTCTAAAAAAATAAATAAAACCAAGCCGGCTGTCTTGAGCAGTGACAGCGTATCTGCCACCAGCTCTGTGTCTGACTGAGCTACTCGCATAGTAAAACACAAGGAGATTTGCTTACGTAGGCAACAGCCAAAGAACTTTGGGTTTAGGAGCCAGGGAGAAGGTTTCTGCCCACGTTGCCAACCCATTGATGCCCGGCATTGTATTGTAATCCGTGTCTGTATGTTAGGAACTGCTACCGGGGGTAACTTGACAGTGCGTGCTGTGCAGTCACTGCCCGGCAGTGACAGCTCTTCCAAAGGGTCGCTGGGTTACGGCTTGTCTTCTTATTTAAAATGGAGCTGCTGCAGGGTGTGATTTCCACCTGGACTGCGGAGTGTTAATCGAGCAAATCCCATCCACATCAATGGGAGACGCTCTGTACATTCACTCGTGCCTTCTCCCACAGTACAAGAATATATGTCTGCATAATGTCGAGATGCTTAAGATATTTTCTTGTTTTATGCAGATTCTTCTTTCTGACTGCCTCAAGGAATATCATGCGTTACTGCACCTTAGGATTCCTGACTTTAAAATGTCTGATAGGGGGTTTTCATTCTTTTGGGCATATTTGCACTTAACGAGCTCTGAGAGATATTCATACCATTGAAAATCAGTCACCTATCTTGGCCAGGCAGACCTTATTTAGTCACCCTTGGTTCCCTGTGTTGGCAATGCCATCTCGTTTCGCCAGCTCCGATAACCAGTTTGTGTCCTCGAGCTCTGTCGCGGTCCCGGGGGAGCGGGGGTGCCTGGGGACAGGGGCTGGGGACAGCAGTGTCCCTGGGGCCGGGCTGTGACGTGTGTCAGCGCTCGCAGGGACGCGTGAGCTCCAGTGCAGTTCTGCCGAACGATTGCATCAAGGTAGCTGGGCAACCATCGTATTATTTTCCCCAAAAAGGCTGAGAGATATTTCCTTTTTCTTTTTTTTGCTTGTCTGCATGTATTTTAAAGAATAATTTTGGTCTATAGGCTGAAAACACCACCATAAGGTTGCTTTTCACACAGAGGCTTTTCCCTAAAACTATTGTTTCTTAATAAGAAGGTGAATTAATATTTAAATGAAATGCATTGTGTTTAATCTGAATGAGTGGGTGCAAACTGCTCAGGGTTCCAGGAGTGCAGCTTTTGGGTCCTGTGGGGAGCGGCTGAGGGAGCTGGGGGTTCAGCTGGAGAACAGGAGCTGAGGGGAGACCTTCTGATCTCTGAACTGCCTGAAAGGAGCTTGGAGCCAGGGGGGTCGGGCTCTGCTCCCCAGGAACAAGCGCCAGGAGCAGAGGAAACGGCCTCAAGTTGCACCAGGGGAGGTTGAGGTTGGATCTGGGAACAATTTCTTCCCCAAAGGGCTGTGGGGCATTGGAACAGGCTGCCCAGGGCAGTGCTGGAGTCACCATCCCTGGAGGGGTTGGACAGACGTGGAGATGAGGTTCTCAGGACATGGGGCAGTGCCAGGGGTGGGGAATGGTTGGACTCGATGATCCTGAGGGTCTCTTCCAATCAAAATGATTCCATGGTTCTATGGTTCAGCCAGTCTCAAGGCCGTTTGGTGATCTACGACAGAAATAACGCTCACAGTTGGTTTGCACTTGCACTTAAACCTCTTATGCCCACTGCATCATTTCCCAGATATCCATACCAATACAAGCTTTGGTTTGACCATAGCTGACAAGCTGTAAAGTGAACATCACTGGATACGTATTTCTGTGTTTATGCAGAACTTGCAATATCAGAACGAGGCCCCTCGCACCAGCTCACCTGTACGGACTCGAGGCGTTACATCGATGCAGGATAACTGATGGTTTCTTTGCTGAGACTTTATAAAAAGTTTGACATTTATCATGCTTTGATACTTGAAAAAGCTTCAGTGCTCCTCAGTTAAATTGTGCATTTAGAAGTGGTTTCATTTTGTTATATGGTCTCTTTTTCTCTCTCCTTTTACCAGTTCTTCTGCTTCCCTGATGCCATCCTGGAAGTGTTTTTCGGCTTTCTCATACTCCATGCATCGCTGAATGTAGTTGACAACAACTGGCTTGTAGCCTGTCTGTCATGTTAATTATATACTATTAGAGACCATTAATCTGATGATTATTTACGTGATAGATTTATAGTCTATCCTGTCAATGTGTACTTGGGAAACTGTAATCTGAAGATCAGGGACACACACCAGCGGGAGTTCTTGTGTTTAACAAATACCGTGTGCCGTCCTGTGTGTGCCCGGTGAGCGCTGGGCTGAATGTCACCTTGACCTGGGCCCTCACCTTCGGGCAGCCAAAAATGCCCCGGCCTTTGGCTTTTGGCAGCAGCCGCGGGATGTGGCTCCCGGCCCGTGGGTGGGTGCAGGAGCTCAGGGTGGGACGTGGTGGGGAGGGGACACCTTGCAGCTCTGGTGGCCCTGGCGCTGGGGCCGGGGCACGTGCCAGCCCTGTAGAATGAGCAAAATCATAGAATCATAGAATGTCAGAATGTCAGGGACTGGAAGGGACCTCGGAAGCCCATCCAGTGCAATCCCCCGGAGCAGGAACACCCAGATGAGGTTACACAGAAGGTGTCCAGGCGGGTTTGAATGGCTGCACAGAAGGAGACTCCACAACCTCCCTGGGCAGCCTGGGCCAGGCTCTGCCACCCTCGCCAGGAAGAAGTTTCTTCTCATCTTTAAGTGGAACCTCCTGTGTTCCAGTTTGCACCCATTGCCCCTTGTCCTGTCACTGGTTGTCACCGAGAAGAGCCTGGCTCCATCCTCCTGACACTGCCCCTTTCCATATTGATCCCCATGAATGAGGTCACCCCTCAGTCTCCTCTTCTCCAAGCTCCAGAGCCCCAGCTCCCTCAGCCTTTCCTCACACGGCAGATGCTCCACTCCCTTCAGCATCTTGGTGGCTGCGCTGGACTCTCTGCAGCAGTTCCCTGTCCTTCTGGAACTGAGGGGCCCAGAACTGGACACAATATTCCAGATGTGGTCTCAGCAGGGCAGAGCAGAGGGGCAGGAGAACCTCTCTGACCTACTGACCACCCCTTCTCATCCAGCCCAGGTCCCATTGGCCTTCCTGGCCACAAGGGCCCAGTGCTGGCTCATGGGCACCCTGCTGTCCCCAGGACCCCAGCTCCCTTTCCCTACACTGCTCTCCAACAGCTCGTTCCCAACTTCTACTGGAACCTGGGGTTTACACCCGTTTAAACTCATCGTAAAGCTTTGTGTGTTTTAAAAGCACTTGGCACCTTCCAGTGGGATGTTTAATAAGAGTGTAATGATGTTTTAATTTTAATTTTTAATTTCATGAGAAGAATAGATGCCAAGTAGATACTAGTTATTGCAGTTTGTCTGTATTGAGCTCTTCGGTGTGATGTTATCAATAGGATCAGAGGACGGATGTATTCCTGCTGTACAGTAGTGCATGGGGCTGCTTGCGGAGAAGAGAGTGGAAAGGAGACCAGGAGTAATGAGGGATATTCAGGTTTAATTGAGATGATGGCACAAGGCTGGTGCAGGAATGCGCTGTGTGGCCGTGGGCCTGGATTCCAGCCTGTGTTCCTTCAGTTCCACCAGGTATCGACACTAAACTGGAAATAATGCAGCTGTGAACATATCCAAACACTGAAATACAACAACTAGGGTTGAGTTGTGTGGGAACACGGTGTTTTTATTAACCTCCAGCCATTCTTAGGGGTTCATTAGCTTTAGCCAGACTCATTCTCTGTGTGTATGGGCTTGTACACTCAAAAGCACCATGTGTTTCTTTTCCTGTACGGGTTTTGCATTTCCATGGGAGCCGCTGGAGTTATTCCTTAATGAACTATTGTGAAGGAACAGCCAGACCTATCAGGCTGCAGTCCACAAGAAGTTTTAATATAGGCTATTACAAAAAAGGCATCTTCAGAGAAAGGCTGCTAGAGTGTGAAGTTACCGCGCTGAAGCGTAGTGCGGTCTCTAAATTATCTTTATGCAGTTTCCTGGGTTAATATCTAAATCTAAAATAAAGCTCTGCAGGCGGGGTCCCTCCGGGGCTCGGCAGTGAGCAGACAGACGACGCACAGCTCCGTGAACTCCTTTGAACTTTCAGATTTTATTTTTCTTGCAAACTGAAAGCTGAAGCTGATGGCGGCGGGCTCGGCGGGCCCAGCCGGTGTGGCTGGGGCTCAACCTCCCCCTTGGGCGCTGGTAGGAGGGGAGCGGGCAGCCCGGGGCGGGGGGACGGGGGCTCTGGGGCTGCCCAGGACCCCCCATCACCAGGAACCTCTCCGCAGTCTCATCCCGAGTCCCTCTGGGACCGTGCTTCTTTTTAATGGTCATTTTAATATTGCAGTGTACTGACATGTACTGGAGGCAGTGAACTTACAAGCTACCCTATAAATAATTTGGCATCTAATTCTGCATATTTTGAGTTTGAGGCCCCCTGAGATGATGAGAAGAGTTTAAAGCCCGTTGTGTGGGTAGGCTAATTTAGCCTGAAAAAAAAGTACCTTTTTAAGGCCACAGATGCGCATAACAAGTACATCACAAGAGGCCTTGGGGTGTGTTACCAGGAATCCGTAGGTGCTTCCTCTAGCCCCTGTGTTTGCCAGCAGGTCCTATGGCTCCTGTGTCCTAATACCCGCCCTGATTTCCCAAATCCCGTTCCCCAGAGAGCTTCCCCAGCTGGAGAGCAGCGGCAGCCCCGTCGTGCTGCCAGACCCTTGGAAAACCACGTAACAGAACCGGTTTTAATGAGTCTCATCCAAAATCAAATGTAAGAAAACCAACAAAACCGCAGAGCTCCCAAGGTACGAATTCACGTTGGGAACTCTCTGTATTTTTGTTAGTTTTCCTTACGTAGTTTCTAGAAAAATCCAAGTCCCTATGTTATCATTTTTCATTAAAGTGATGTTTCTAACCACGGTGGACAGCTCTCATATCCCTTGAAAACTTATAATAGTAAAATTGTCATAAGGATGAAGCAGGAATGCAAGGTTTTATTAAACAATCTTCAGCTCATAAAAGACATCAGCGTTGTGCCATTCTAGATCGTATAAATATATTTCAAAGCAGAATCATATTTCAGCAGAGAGATAAAGCACAAAAGAATATGAGTAGCAGATACCAACATAAAATATTAAACCATCCGAGAAGGGGTGTAGGTGTGTGTTTATCCACACGGGCAGGGCGGGGGCTGCGAGCAAGGCAGGATTTTGGCGAGATATGAGTAGAGCCAGGAGCACCGGCACCCCTGGCCGTATGTGTGTGTTTGGTGGTGGCGGGGGGGTTGGCACGGCTGCTCGCCGTGTTTCTGCGCGTGTCTTTGGGCTGGCGGAGTCGTCAGAGGGAGAGATGAGCTCTACCTGGATAAATAAGTATAAATAGTTTTCTTTCTGAAATGTGACCGGATTATTTTCCAGTTGATTTCCAGCCCGGGTCCCAAGTGGGCCGCAGATCAAAAAAAGATAAGGGTCAGTTACAAGGTTGAGCTCATTCGGCGTTGCCATGGTAACTGACCTCCAGCATCCCTGGGAGGACGGCACCCAGCTCCCCAGGTGACATTTCTGCTGCCACGCCATCAATCCAGCGGCTGGCCGGGGCCGCGTGCCGCAGAGCCGCTCCGCACCGCGGCCGGCCTGGCCCCGCCGGCAACGCGGGCTCGGCCACGGCCTCTGCCGTTAATTGCAAAGCCGTACCGATGTCGCCCGAATGGTTTGCGCGGCGGGTCGGGGGCTTAGCAGCGGCGATGGAGCGATGTCGTCCACGCGGCAGACGTTGTCCTGGTCTGCGGATTTGCCGGCCCCTCGTAGCGGTCGCGCCGTGTTTGCAGCCCTTGGTCTTGCCCCCCGTGCTGGGTGGTTGTGACCGAGGAGCAGCGGTGAGGTGGTGCCAGGCAGGCGAGGGCCGGCGCGGTTCTCCGCGGGCTTTGTTTCGCAGGGGGTGTCCATCACTGTCACCTCCCCTGGCCCCAGCCCCATCCTCCTTCGCAGCCACATGGAAAGAATTACCGGGGAAGCTCCTGCTTTTCTCATGTTATACATTTCTCCCTTTCCTTACTTATTTACTGGGAAATGAATTGCATGAACGGAATAGTTCCATGCAGTTTTGATTTTATTTCCCTGTGTTGACTCCAATTTCTGTTTATTTCTGTTATAATTAGAGCATTCCTTACACGGCCCATTTAATTCTACCAGATTTTATGATATAATGGACAGGAGAAGGTTCTCTGTGAACGCAGGGTATTAATGCTTTGTTACACTGAATTGCAGCATTTGAAAGTTCGTTAAAAGTGTGGCTAACTCATGGACGTGTACATCTGAGCACAGGAAGGATATTCCCCTTTATTGCCTTCATTTGCTACAGTGGAGTAGAAATATACTGGTGTGGGAAGCTACAGTGCGGGATGTATATGTTGTTGTAAGGAGCGAGCATCAGATTGTCTTACGTGATCTCTCAAATTAGGGCTATTGTGGTTATTCCGTAAGGGAAAATTTTGCTTTATTAAATCAAGTTGAAGAGAGAAGTTTTACCTAACAGCGAAGACAATGCCATCTTGATTTTTATTGTTCAAATCTCCTATCTGTTATTGGTGTGAGGACATGTCAGCACACGACAGCGTTAATGCGTACTTTTATCTTGCCGTCAATACAGTTATAATTAGAAATGCAGCTGATGCAGTACATGGGTTTAATACAGCATCATTAATTATACTGCATGCTTGCCAGGAGGCTGCTAGCGTCGCTCCTCTTAGAGGCTCAGAGACTCATTGTAATATGTATTAAATGCACATTGCTGCAGCAGAAATAGCTTTGCGGAGAGGCATGTGCTCACTCTCAGATGGGCAGAACGACAGGGGAAGTGCTGCCCACATACAGCGTATTTAAAACTGTCCTGCAAACGCGCCCGGACCGCAGAACAACGAGCGACGTGCGCTGGGTGCGCTCGTCCTGGCTGCACAAATACCCGAATTTGTGCAAATACCCGAATTTGTGCAAATACCCGCCTTTGACAGCCGCGGGCACCACCCAGGTGTCACCTTCAGGATTCAGATAATCAGCTCTCGTTCCTCCTGGCTTCCCTCAAGACCGGTATGGAAATAAGTGTGTGTCTGCCAGGGATCAAATGCTTTTGGAGACAAAAGTAGGTACTGCAAATGTTACAGGATACTATCATCTCCCCATGATACTTGTACACAAAGCGCTCTGTTCCTCTTTTGGCCTGACATAGTTTCAGCCTGACAGAATCCAGCAGGCCTGCTTGTTTTAAACAAGAGCACATCCTATTATTTTTTTGAGAAATGAAGTGTAAAATTAATGCTTATTATGTGGAGCTCTGGAAAAAAAAAAAAGGCAGGAAACCCAAGATTCTTGCTTGCCATGCGTTGCTCGTTTAGTGCTGTAATCAATTGCTGCCTGCACAGATACACTTAGAAAGAAATGGGAGAAGATCTAGCACAGCAAGCTGTAAAAATCTGCATTTCATTTTACAAACGAGAGGGGCTGTGTAATTCACTCGAGTGATGTAGGTCTCTCATAGATGCTTGTCGTGTTTAAAAACAAAAAAAAAAGGAATAAAAACGAGGGAAATTTCTGTGTTTTGTGTTGCTGACGCCACGCGTTTGACTGGAGCGTCGGCTGTCGCGCCGCATTGTCGAAAAGCCGTCTCGCATGTATCTATACGATCCTATATAATTCAAGGAAGTTATTCTCCAAAGGTGACTGAGTATCCCTATACATGCGCCGTAGTTCTGTGTAAAATAATATGCTGTAAAATGCCATGGAGGAGAGAGTGATTATAGCACCAATTCTATCTATATCTTTGGGCATTTTCATATTTTGAATACACATGCATGAAAAGAGAAACGTTTGTCATGCTAACCATGGTACTTTTTTCCCCCTTTTTTTCTTCCTGGATGGTTTTATAGACACAAGAAATACATAATGGACTCCTGTGGGAGTGGAATAAAAACCCCCACCGGTGAGGAGAAGGCCTTATAATTCAGAAGTGGATTTGCAAATCAAAAGGTCTTGCCTCGAGTGGGATAAATTTCCAGATCTGCAGGAACCCATTATGTTTTATTATTTTTCATTCGAGTTTTAGTTTGTTTGTTATGGGTTTAACTATTTAAAATACTGCAGGGATCAGCTAAGAAAATACACAATCTCTGTTACCTAATTAAACATACCAAGCTTGTAAGAATATACTTCAACTGAACTGCTGAGCATTGTTAGGGTTTTTTTGAATTTTACTAAAACTGTAGGTATTTAGCCTGCAAAAGGAGCGATTGTCTAATCAGCAGTACGTGTCTGTCCGTGTTTATGGACACACGTGCTCGCACAGGACCGTGGGCTGTACGTGAATCACCGTTTTCCACAAACCCGGCGTGTGGAGGGTAGGAAACGAATGTGAAATGCGATTTCTCTGATTTACTCGTGGAAGGCGGTGGTTCCGTTCCCCCCGTACCCGCTCTGTGCTCTGCAGGTGTCCGGCAGCGCTGGGTGCTCCCCCATCTCCTCTCCCCTCCGGAGCAGGTTGCAAAGATCGCACAAAACCCAGACTTCGGGAGCAGAATCCTGAGGCGAGAAGCCAGCGAGAGGACAGGGTTGGGTTTGGAAGCGCATCCATGAGAGAGGGCGATGTGCCCGAACGCGGGATTGCAAACCTTGCTGCATCCCAGAAACATCCCAGCCGTTGGTTGCGGCTGCCCGTGGGATTCGCGGAGCCGCTGCCATGGAGCCACCAGCCCTTTCATCTTTCTGCTCCTGATGCTTCTCCCCCCCGCCGCTTTCCCTTTTTTTACCTCCTTCCCAACCCACTTATTTACCTTTCCCCATCCTGCCGCCTCCTTCCTCACCGTGGCTCACTGCCAGCACCGCTCTCGCCATCAGCACCGCGCTTATTTTTTAAAAAATATTGTTATTTTTCGCCCCGCACGGAGGGCCCTTCAAGACCCACATACTCTGGGAATTGCCAACAAGGTGCCAGAGCCAGAGGTTGTGCCCAGCACTGAGCCCGCACCCAACTCCCCACCTCAAACAGCCCTTTGGGAGACCGGCACTACCTTATAGACAACAATAACTTCCCTCTGTTTAGCCCTTTTAAAGATGTAAAAAGCTAATTTAAAGAAACCGTAAGTAAAGACGATGCTTCTGAAGGCTCGCGTTATCCACAAGACCCAAATGCGTTCGGCAAGAGATGGGTTTGTGGTGTAATGTAGTCATTTCTTAGGTGCCTCGGAGCTGTGTTTTCATGAGAAGCTCACACGTGCTGTCACAATGAAGAAAAGAGACATTTTCAGGACGTATTTACAAAAACAGTCAGGGAAAATTTTAAATTTTAGGTGTTTTCTGATTTATGTAAACTGTACATTGTGTTGTCTAAATTTTGACTGCTCTCTCCTTCACTTCAGGAAAACTAACTGATTGTTTTATGTGTGGAAATGGCTTTAATATGGCTTCACTACCTCAAAAAAGGTCCAATTGCACCCGAAACCACAGATGTTGGTAAATAGCGAAAAGTATCATGTTACAAAGGTGGTAGGCTTAAAACAATGGTAATAATTGTCGTTATTTCCCGATGAGTTCGGCTAGAACGGGGCGTGTAAAATAGGCCCTATGTATTCAATGCTTAAGATACACGGTGTGGCAAGTACGCTTTGAAATGCCATTTAAATACCTTCGATGGCCTCTTCAGCTTGGAAAAAGCCAAGAGATAGGAAGCGAAGGCTGACACGCGGTGCCATCCGCGGTCCTCGCCTCGTCTCCCCGCGCCCGCTGCCTCCCCGACGCTAATGTGCTGTGTCACTAACACGTTGTATCGTTTGAACCTTGCAGAGGAAGGCATCAATCACGAGTGCAAGCTGTGTAACCAGATGTTTGACTCTCCGGCAAAGCTCCTGTGTCACCTGATTGAGCACAGCTTCGAGGGGATGGGAGGCACGTTCAAATGCCCTGTTTGTTTCACAGGTAAGGCGGGGAGGCTCCGACAAGCCTCGGCGTGCATGGCTTGATCCAGAAACGACACTCGGGGGATTTGTAAAATACTGTGTTCCTTTCTTTGGGAAAAGAAAGGCTGTGCTTGGAAATGTTCAGAATACCGTCTGTCTGAAACTGGGGCTCTCTCCGAAGAGCAGCACCGTGGCGTTTGACACGGAGCGGCGCTGCCGCGTGTGGGGCTCTGCATCGCCCCCCGCCATTCAAAGGCTTTTACATTGCGCCTTGTAGTTCAGAGGCGCGATGCGTTTCCGCGGGCAGGACTTGCAAGGTGCGGACCTGCTCTCGCAAGCCCCTGTTAACCTGAGCAAGGACCCTTTAAAGCCCAAATAGATCCCAGTCTGCCCGTGGTGGTGAGGCTCATCCGAGTAAAGGTTTGAGAAGGCCAGATTTTACAGCTGTGTAGTTTCACCAGCTGCTCTTCCGGAGGTTTTTAAGGGTAATTTTGGCGGTGGAACGTTTCTAACTCACGTTGGAAGGCCTGCTAGGCATCCCTGCCCTGTGGTGCGTTTCAAGCTGGCTCATCAGTGCAGACGATCTGGGGTGATCTCGCGTGCAGGATCCGCAGGATGCACGGTAAAGGCTGCCGTTCGGATGCTCTTCAAATCAGCAGTGAGCATCTGTATTTCCAAACTGCTTGAGAGATGGAGATTGTGTGCGTGTGGCTGTGGCCCTGGTGTCAGCGAAGGGGACGTCAGGGACGTCGGTGCCTGCAGTTCCTTCGGTGTCGGTGGGAGTGACACAAATCCACCCTCCTTGGGTCCAACCCGCCCTCCTTAGGGTTCTGCCCACAGCTGGAGAACCTGCTTTTCGTGTGAGCTTGGAGTTAATTTATCCTTTCCTGAAAAACGCTGTAAAATAACTTCTTGAGTGCATGCGTTTAATTCCGCTGAGGGAGCTATTTTCACATACTGATGATCATTCATATAAAATGAGACAAAAATTAAATGAGATAGATTTTTAACCAGCTGAAGCCTGGGGTTCAGTATGTTTCACTTCCAAATTTCACTTGATAAACTCAGAATAATTGTCAGTTCAAAATCCTAATGCAGATGCTGTGATATTTGCAATGTTAATTTTTTTTTTTTTTAAATACTGAATGGTCAACCCATTTGAAAGGTCTGAAAATGGTGACAAGGCTGCCCTTTCAGAGTCCGATGTCTGCCAGAAATGCTGTTCGGGGCCGCGTCTCTTCCAGCCCAGCCATCAAGGCTTCTCCTGGCCCAGTTGTCCTGCATTAAAAATGCATCTGAAGCACCTGCCGTGGGCCCCGGGCTCCCTGCGGGAGCACTGAGGTGTCCTCTCTTTGCTCTGATGCTTGAGTTCCTCCAGTTACCCGTGGACAGCGTTAGCTTTATGTGAAATATCAAAAATCCATCCAGGATTTAGACTCTGTTAGAAGTAAGCCGACTGTCAGCCTGGAGACTCTAAATTGACTACTTGTAAGGAAATTCTGCTGAAGCGAGTGTATCGGCACTTCTCTGGCAGACATCCTTGGACTTCGCAGAGTCTTTGCGATGGTAAAAACGTAGTTCAAGACAAGGTGCCGCATCCGAAGCATTCTGACTGATCATACTGTGTTGTTTCAGTTTTTGTACAGGCAAACAAGCTGCAGCAGCACATCTTTGCAGTCCACGGGCAGGAAGATAAAATCTATGACTGTTCGCAGTGCCCACAGAAGTTCTTCTTTCAAACAGAGCTTCAGGTATGTTTACAACAGGAGTGAAAGCAAAGCTAAAGCTGTTGGTTTCTCTGTGCAACCGTCACCCTTGCGCGGCGTTTAGGAAAGGTGCGTACCCTCAGGATGGTCCCTGCTGCCCTTAAACAGCCTCTCGGTCTCCTCCCCGGGTGCTATCAGGAGAAAGGGGTCTCTGAGCACGGCTGGAATAAATAAATGAGACAAGACAGATATCATGATTCTTTATGGGTATTTCTCTTGACGGTAGCATTGCTACATCCTGACATGTCTACGTCAAACACCTTGTAAATAATTTCTTTTTCTCTATTAATAATTTAGGTACTGATTAACATACAAAGACTAAGCAAATGGTAGCTGCCCCCTCCCCTTCCTTGCTTTTAAGGCAGAAGTAAAGGAATTTTCCCTACTGAGGAATGAGAGGAAAGTGTGGGTGCAGCTCAACATGACGCTTAATTAGAGGCTCCACCAGGCACTAGCACGTTAATTAGCTGCCGGTTCTGCAAACCAGGCGGTACATGCCAGTTTGCCTGGTGGCACTGGGGCCCAGAGCAGTTGTAGCCCCCACGGAGCCGGTGCTCAGCCCGCACCCCTTCCTGGGTGCCGCCAGCCGTTCGGGGCCAGACCCTGCCCTGGCTGGGCTGCTGCAGCCGCTCGCGGGGCCCAGCCCCAGGGGCCACCTTGGAGCTGTGCTGGTGAGGCTGGGGGTTAAATCATAGAATCACAGATGGTCTGGGTTGGAGGGACCTCCCCAGCCCCCCCAGTGCCCCCCCTGCNGTGTTGTAACAGCTGAAAAGTCTGTCCTCATCTTTCTTATCGGCCCCTTTTCAGTACAGAAAGGCCACAATCACACCGGTACCTTCGGTGCTCAGCGCACGTGGGTGCTGAACCCTTCGTAGTTTGTGTGCCCGATAGCTGGCGGGGAATGGACCGCAGAGCTCGTCCTGCGGGGGGGCTGGATCTTTGAAAATCCCCTTCACCCCAAACTGTTCTGCAGTTCTAAAGAGCTCACACACCTGCCCTGCACGACACGGCCACCAAAGTGCCACTGCGTCCCCTGGCACACGCAGGCTTTTTATAGAACGGTACCGGATGCCTCATTTAAATCTATTAGCTTTATAAACCATGATTTACTTAAACTTTGGAGGGTTTTTATTTATCTTGCCGAATTCCCAAGCTGCTGCCTCTTGTGTCGCGCTGTCACGCTGTGGAAGGATGGTTGATCTTTTCACTTTGTTGATTTTATTTTATTTTTTTTTCTCCCAGGGGAATCTCCTCTTTCCCTTGTTCTAGCGACCTGATTTGCATAAGCGTACAAAAGTTCTAACTATACCTTGTTAATATTTTAATAAAGTCAGCAGATTTTGGGTTTGTGTGTTCTCACTATGAACGTTTTATGAAGGCGAGAGTGGCTTGCAAAGCCGGCTCTGATTTTTCCTCCCATTTTTCCTTTAAAGTGGTGTTTGGTCAAAATGCCAGCACAATTAAAATGGGCACACTGGCTTCCTAGGTCACTGCATTAACCTTTAAAATCAGTTGGTCAAACAAAGAGAACCTTGCTAAATTATAGTCTTAACAGCGGCCGTTTTTTTGCAATTAACAGTTTTAATTACATAGTGTTTCAATTCTGAAGTGTTGTGCATCGCAAAAGTGCAATTATTATTGTAATTTTCCAGGTTTTATGCAGGATATGCGTGCATTTGAAATTTCTGCGCTCATAATAATTACACGGGTAGTTCTGAATGTTGTTGGCTGAATGAAAATTCAGTACGTAGCTGCACTGTTTTAGTCTTTATTTCAGCGGTGACTCAGAAATGTGTGTTTACTTGAGGCCAGGGATTTTCCTAATGCAAATACCTGAGCCAAGGAGGACACAAAATGTGTGGATAAATCAGTTAGAAATGCTCAAGACTTTTGAACCAGCCTGCCTTGGCGTGATTATCTCATCAGTTTCTGATGTGGAAGCTGCCTGCTCGGAATTCCTCAACTGTTGGTTGTATTTTTGTTGAGTAATGAAGATCTAGTGTTTGCTTTTAGTGAACCAGTTGTTCAGCTGCTAGTTAGAGTTAAATCTGCATAAACCTTTTGGTCTCGTAACTGTTCTTGTGTGGGCAAATCACCATCCATCAAGGGGTTCCGCTGGATGACTTTGACTTTTCAGTTCTGATCTTGCTTTCCCGCTGGGGTGAAATAACTGGTGTCAAAATCTGAACCTACGCCTTCTTTTACTTCTTCGTAGTTTTAAGTGAAAGCACTGAAAATACTTTTTAAAAAAATGAGCATTCAACTACTTCAAGGAGAAATTCAGAGTGGGGTGATTACGGAAAAGCAAGAAAAACAAGAAGGGCAGGGAAAATGCGAGGCAACGCAGGGCAGAGGTAACTTCTAGAGGTGTCATGGAGCGGCATGAATTAGCCCCACTGATTTGTGAGCGTTTCTTTAAACAGTTTGGGTAAACACCGAGTAAGCCCAGAAGGACACTCGTGTGCCGCGGGGTGAGACATGTCACTGCTGGAAATGCACTTGGAGGGCTCGGTGTAAATCCTGCTTCGGCAGCATCGCGCTCTGGACGCGATCAAACCCTCTTCTCGCTTCTGAACTAGCAGTTGTATTTTAATATAAGTTTATGCTTTGAAGTTTACACCATCTGATGGAGCTGTAAAGCCAAGGCTTAAGAAAGCTCCGAGGAGCTGAGCTCATTTTATACACGGTGGAAGTTCTGGTGTGAATCTGGAGCGATGAGTCAGTGAGGTTACCTTGATGATCTCGCCAGAAGAAAAGAGAATGTTATTTAAGTGCTGACATTATCTCGCTGGAAACAAGGAGAGAAAACAGGGTGAGGTTAAGTACGAAACACAAAGGAAACAGTATGTGTGATAACCACACGTACCCTTAGGGCAGGGGAGGAAAGGCTGGCAGCTCCGGCTTTTTCACATCCTCAATTTGTCAGATTGACAGCTATGAATATGATGAGAATCTCCAGGAAAAACGTAAATGTACAGCTCGTGTATAGAACACCAAGGCTCTGGCGTTTCGTTCCCCTCACTGGAACCAGTGCAGGGGTGGAGGTCTGAGGGTTCCTCAGGCGTGGGGCAGGAGGGCTCCAGCTCCCCCAGCCCCATCTCCAGGACCCATGGCAGGAGCTGCCGCCCCCCAGGTGTCAGAGGTGGGAGATGCACGGGCTCCCCAACAACTGCAATGTTGGTTTTTAAAAGGTGCCGACACCGTAGATCAGAACTCATGACAGCGAGAGTTGTATCTGTGGTGTGACTCCGAGCAGAAGGACGCCTCCTCCACTCCAGCATCGACAATTACATTAAGCAAATTGTGACTGAGCAGTGATTTTCAGAGCAAGCTTAAGGAGGATTTTCATAGGTTCTCCTTTGCCACGCTGCTTTTTCCAAGGAGCCATCACACAGCCAATGAAGTTATTTGTATTTAAAGGATTAATCCCTGCTGTTTGCTTGTGTGCTGTTAATCATACTGTTACCTCTTAAATGATTACAATTGAGGAAAACTAAGGCAAGGGATATAATAAACAATGCGCAAATAATCCAGGTACTGAGGGAGCAGGGTACCTGCCAGGTCTTTCCTAGCACAGGTGTTCAGGTGTTTTATTGCCTGCTATGAATAAAGGGCTTTCTTTTCTGTTCAGATGTGGAGATATGTCAAGCCACTAAATTAGGGGAGCTTCACCGGAGGAATTTGCTGTCATTTGAAGTGCCCAGTTTCTTTATACGTACGCATATCGAAAGGAGAAGCGGCTACTATGGCTCATTGGCTAACACCGTGGTCTGTCTCCGTCCTCGTTTCATTTTATGTGAAAAGCTGGCAGTTTTCATATATCCATAAACAGGCATGAGCTGCTGCACAGAAATTGCACTCATTATATTAATAATGATTTACCATGAACGTCCTCCGGGGGCTTGATTTGGTCCACATCAAAGTCCTTGGGATTCTTTCCGCTGATTACAGCAGATCAAGCCCTAAGCAGGTTTTATTTTTAAGTCTCTTTTCACGTGGGCTGGGTGTCAGGCCTACGGAGGGCCGTGTCCTGCCGGTGCGAGCGGGGCACCGCAGGCCCCACGGGACGCGATGGCTTCGCCGGGAGCGGAGCAGCGAGGAGCAACATCTCCAGGGGTCCTTGGGGCCACCTGGGTCCCACAGTGTCCCCCACAGCACGTGGGGAGGACGAGAACCTCTGGGCCTGTGGGTGACCCCGGCCCCCAGGTGAGTCTGCAGGCCTCGGTTTGCCACCGGCGCTCAGAGCGCTGGAGCAGGACTTAAGCAATTTTGGGTCTGGAGCCAGCTATTCGAAATCTTTTGGTGGTTAATGTCTTCGGCTCCCGCTTGAAAAATGGGCTTCGCCGGCTTCCTGGGTGTACAAGGAAGCTTATTTAAACAGGAGTCAAAGTTTGCTGCCAAACAGCCCTGAGCTTTGGAAGCTCGGAGCTCTGGGCACCAGTGGTACCGTCAGCGGTATTTTGATGAAGCTGCAGAAAATATTTTTCCCTGAGGGAGTGTGTGGATGGCAGGACAAATGGGACCTGAAACGTGGCTCTATCTCAAGGCAGTGCTTTCATTTAACGTAACTTTTGCTGTGCATCAGGACTTAGATGTGACTTAGATGTTAAACACCAGGCGCTTCTTGCTGGAAACAAACCACAAGCTCTTGCTGAGTTTCATGTGAAGCACCCACAAAATTATGCGTAGAATTAATTTTCTGCAAGTAAAATCCTTTTTTCTTTAAACAGAATGTATATCTTTGCATTTTGGTTGTTGATAGGCTCTTAAGAGTCCGTTATATTATTTTTCTTTTTTATTCTTTAAAAAAAAAATATGTTAGTCTTCCTTTAAAATCCTGAAAATGACTTAGTCAGTTATCCTAGCAGATTTGGCTAGCGTTTCTTAAAAAATGTTGCTATGGTGCTTGGAGTATTGTTAAATTTTAATTATTAGTAGTTACAAAGCTAATAAATTACAATACCAAAATCTATTCCAGCCATATTGCTGGGTTTCATTCAGATGCAGTCAGATAATTATAACTAACAATAATTAAAAATTAAAAGTGCTGTAGGCACATACCCATCACGTTGAGTCTGTCTGCCTGCCTGCATGTTCTTTATGGACTGCAAAGCCACAAGTTTTATGTCTGATCTGTTGTCACAGGAGGGAAGGGTTTTACCTGTGAGGTCTGCGGTTTTCAGTACGTATGTTTAAATTGGGTGGAGGAGCAGTATATGGCTGTTTAATAATTTGGGGTTAGGAAGAGGCTCTCATGAGGAGCAGAGCTTAGGGATGCCCCCGTGGAATGTGGGGCTGTCGCCGCAGCAGCCGCGCTTGGGGTTCGGGGAGCGAGGTGCCGGAGGTTTCCTGGGCTTGGTGCCTGTAGAGGGGGATGCGGTGGGTGAGAGCAGGTGCTGGTCCTGCTCCTGAACCTCGGGGTGGTCTCAGCACCGCTCCCCTGGCACAAAACAAGGGGGTAGTTGGGGCTGGGGCTGGGATGCTGTCGGAACAGCCGCATTGTCCGGATCGCGTGGCCGATTCTGTTGAAACAGAGGCGGGTGCAGAAATCTGGGGTCGCCCCGTGTTGGACGTAGCGACGAGGTGTGGCATTTGTTTATTTGGAAAGATGATTCTGTTCAATATATTGCTGTGTCTTGATCAGCCCTGAGGTCTCTTCAGTGAGACACAGAAAGATCTCTCAGGTCTGCCAAGACTCATCTGAGATGAAGCTTGGAAATATCCGGCGCTAGAGTGGCGTGTCCCACAACAAAAACCCCTCCTTGCTTTCTTACCCCATTGACGCTGTTCCGTGGCTGGCCCTGGCTGACAAAGCGTGCGCAACTTGGCGTTAACATGTGCAGAAAACCCAGCAGCGCTGCCGAGCAGGGGGGAAAAAAAAAGCAGGGAGCCAGGTGAAAGGCATCATTTCAGTCATTAATGCACTTAAGCGCACCCGGGTGTCACCGTGTGTGATGGAGTGTAAGGAGGCATGTCGTTCCAATGTGGCAGCGCTGGCACACAGAAGGGGCTTCCTACAGCAGAGATGGCGCTGGATCCGGTGTGCCGGCTGCCGGCGGAACCCGCCGCTGCCTGTCAGCCGTGCCCCAGGGCCAGGGGCCAGGCGACTTTGGCGTAGGCACCGTGCCATCCCAACAGATGGGCAGGAGCCGCCGCCGCCAGGAGACAACCTATGTGCATCCATTGTGTTTATTGAGAGTGCGGTTCCTGGCTGGAAACGTCCAAATGTCGATTTATTCGGAGATAAGATGCCTTTAGTTTAATGGGCGTGGAAATGCAGCCTAGCTTTGAGCTAATTATTGCATATACGTTACAAACCGTAATGCAGACACGCAAACGTAGGGTGTGCTGCTGATGGGGAGCCCAGTTAAAGGCGTGTGATGACACACGGAGTTCCTCCTCAAACTGGCTCGAGGTGCTGAGGTACTACTTGCCGCTAGCTACTAGGGGCCAAATTTTGTAGGAGCTGCACTTAACTGCAGGAGTGGTAGGTGCTGCCGATGGTGGTGTGCCGGCAGTTCACACCTGCAGGTTTTCCCTTGCGCACAGACCCCGAAGCTCTTAGTGCTGGAGACCGTTTGCACTTGCGTGGCTGAATGAGAGTGGTACGTTAATCCAGATCAAAACTAGGCCGGTTTACACATCTCACTGGAGGGGGTTGTTTTCCGTGTGACAGGAAGAGAGAAAAGTCATATAATAGTGCTTTTATATTTGGCAGCATCGCCAGAAAGAGTAGTTTCTGGAAGCGTCCAGAGAGGAGACTGTGAGCCCCTGCTTGTTAGCTTCATTCCATCAAGACTTGTTAGAGTTCTTGAAATACGTGTTTTAAGGACCCCTCTAAATATACAATTTGGTATTCATAAAGATCCAGGCGTACTGTATGTAAATAAATAAGGCGGGAATGTTTTACTTCCAGATACTTTAATGCATTCCCCTCTTCTTGGAAACGGAGCACACGGGCTGTGTTCAACACCCATCCCTCAGCAAGAGGAGGAAGCACAGGAGAAGAAATGAGAAATGGATTTTCTTTCAGAAAGACCAGATTGCACTCTCTGGTCTGGCAATAACAATTACTAATGACATTTAGAGAGAAATTAAGGATGAGAAATGCAAGTTGGCATTTCAGCAGTGCCAGTCAGTAACATTGCATCAGAGCTCACAGGAGAGATGAGAAAAAGTTTAGGGATGGAAAATTAATTTTGTTATGTCAACAATTAACAAATACCTTTTCTTCATTCTTTACCGTATTATCACAAATTACCACTGTGATAGTATTTAGCAGCTCCTCAGGTGAATGAAATAGCACTTTGAAATCCTTATTTCTGGAGTCAAACGCACAGTTTTTGTGTTTCGCTCTGTTTTGTTGAACAGCGAATGCCCGGGAGAGGTTCAAACTGGCCGGGGAGGGAGAAAAAGAGCTCGTGAATGTGTGGTAGCAAGAACGTTCTGTGTGGCTTCTCTCTGCACATCTCCGTGGATTTTATAACCGGGAATAAATGAAGCTTACCAGCGCTTTTTTTCTCAGCTTGTTTTTTCCTGGTTTACAAATTCAGAAAGGCAGAGGTCAAACAATATACCCAGATCCATGCAGGAAAATGGATGTAAAGCCCTGGAAGCCTCAGACCTTTTTATTCGGAGGTCCTTCACGTGTTCCCAAGGTGCAATTCCTGTCCCCGTAGCAGGGTGCTAAGCTGCTCTGAGCAGAGCGACCGTGGGTCCGGGTGCCAGGCTCCAGAACACACATCTTTCTGAAACAGAAACACCACGTTTGTCTGATACGTAGGCAGATAATTTTACTGTCGTGTTTGATAATTTTGCCGTCGCACTTTGCTGGTGGGAAGAGATCCCGAAGGCAGCCCTTGGATCTTCCCGCGCCGCGGCAGCCGCTCCGCCGGCATTAACCGCGTTCCCTCCTGCGAGCGTCGCTCGCAGGCAGCGGCTGGGCCGCGGTTTGCAGAGGGAGCCGCTGCCGGGGGCACCGCGCCGGCGTTACCGGCGGGAAAGAGCAGGGCCCGAGCAGCCCCTGCTTGGCAGAGCTCGCCCAAGGTGCTGCGCAGCATCCTTGTGAAAGTTCAGGCTCTTCGTTTGCTTGCTGCTGGAGCAAAACGGGGATGCTTGTCCAGACATAACGGTGTATGCCTGAGTGTTTTCACAAGAAATGTCTAGATCATTAAATATAATAGGTCTCAGCTGCAGTTTTGATCGCTGAAGCATGCACACAATTCATCACAGCAAATTAGGGACGTCTTTGTAACTTATCTTTCTGCAATTTGCTGGCACTTCTAGAGAGCTGAAACTTACATCGTATGTGCTGCAGAAGCCATTTCAGATACAATATTCCGTGTTTATTGTCGGAGAACAAGGATTCCCTAATACCGAGCCCGTGGAGCAGTCTGTGTTTCTGCTCCTGCGCCTTGCAGAACCAGCGGTAGCACCAGCAGAGATCCCCAGCCACATCCATTATTTATATATTTTAGTGAATTTCTTGTCTGCGGTAAAAGAGATATAAGCTTCAACATGAGGCTGTTTGTGCCAAATTCCGTCCTGCCGCCCGATCAGGAAACCTGAGGCAGCCGCGGTTCTCAATCATTACACAGCCCATTTATCTGATTGGAGTTTTGTCCTCACTGAAATGTTGCTTGTTCTTTAAAAGCTTAGTTTGACCTTTGCAAAGAAAAGGCGTTTGCTGCTTTTTTGCTTTTTTTTTTTTGCCTTTTTTTTTTTCTTAGAGAGAACCCAAACCTGCTTAAATGGGAATTGGCATTCAAAAGCACAGTTACTGAAAAGCATTTACTTTATTACGAGGCGAGAACAGACGCTACTGGGCTCGAAAATTACATTTCAGTGGATTCATCAGTTTCAGTCACTAGTTAGTCTGGGAACAGATGGATGTATTTGTAACAGTTAACGTGAATTTATACCCTGGATTTCTACACTTGCCTTAAGAGCAGTGCTGTCTTAGCTGCTGGCTAGAAGGGTTTGGAGATGTGTTTTATTTGTTTTATTTCCCTGGAAGTGGATGTGGTTGTTTCTAATTGCAGAGATTTCTTACATCACAGAAAGCGCCTGTTTCCAGAAATGTGGATCATATAGCTCCTGTGTAAGGAAAACGTTGGAAAAGAATCCCCCAGCATGGCTGCTGCAGAAAAAATAAACATCTCAGCCTAAACCTCGATAAACCCCCATGGACGGAGAGAATAATTTTCAATAACCAGATATTTTTAACTCTGTGTGTGAAGGCAGTGAGCACAGCCTCCTGTATTTGCATCTAGGGTCTGCCACATTTAACTGCTTGTCTCTTCCCCCTGCAGAAATTTAAGGTGACTGGTTAACAGAGCAATGCATTCAGCACTCCATCTCCAAACCAGAAAGAAATACTGCCCTAGCCTCTACCACGTGGCATCTTTAGGTTTCGGGGATTTCGTTTAAATCTGAAATTTATGTCCAGGAGAAATAAATTATTAGATTGTAAAAGCAGCTGGGGAGGGAGTAAATATAGTCTCTTTTGTCCTCTATATCATTTCCCCAGGAAGATAATAAATGTATGGCAAGCGTCTTGTGTTTCCTCAGCCGTGCCGATGCTGCGTGTGCGCCGTATTTCAGAGCTGAAATTCCAGCCGGGGAATCCTGGAGCGATGCTGTGCGGCTGCTGTCGCGCTGGCGAGCCCCCGACACTGGTCCTGCGAGAAGGAATTCGAAAAACAGCTCACTGGAGAGATTTCGAAGGCTTTGGGTGTACCTCTGAGTTGGAGATACAGGGTGTAATCTCGGGTTTATCTCCTGGGCCAGGCTTGCCGGGTGGTTTTACAGAGCATGAGAGATTCCTGCTCACTCCTCGCTGTGACCAGAGGGGAAAGGGAGAAAGGTAAAATGATTCAGAAAGCAGCTTGTTTGCAGATTGTGCCTTTTTTGCCATTTCTGGTTATGTTAAACGAAAATGGGATGGGACTGTTTGACGTGTGCATGTGCAGTGACGTGACCGGCGCAGTAAACGCTAATGGACAGATCGCTAACTTTGTGTTCTTTCTTAACATTTCATGTTGCAAATTGCTTCCCCAAAGGGCTGTGGGGCATTGGAACAGGCTGCCCAGGGCAGTGCTGGAGTCACCATCCCGGGAGGGGTTGGACAGACGGAGATGAGGTTCTCAGGACACGGGGCAGTGCCAGGAGTGGGGTATGGTTGGATCAATGGTCTTGGGGGTCTCGTCCAATCCAAATGATTCTGCGATCCTGTGTTAACCGGATTGCCTTGGGAGAATGGGTCAGAGCAGCTCCCACGCCAGCCCCGGGAGAGCCCGAGCACCAAACCTCCTCATCTGCTCCTGTTGCACAGTTAAACCTGAATAAATTGCCACGGGCACTGAGGTTTGCCTGCGGATGGCGTATCTGTCATCGGAGCATTGCACTGCTGTGTCTCCAGAAGGACCAGAGAGGAGGTTTAGAGCATATTTACTGCTGAAAAATCCGTCCTCCTTTGGGGCCGACACATACTCTTAGTCTTTGCGTGAAATCACGATTGTTTAAAATGTCGCATCTTGCTGTTTAGAAGTCAGATTTTCCTGAGGCCAGCGATGCTGTGGTAATGGAGTAGCACTGGCTGGAAAATGCCATTTTTTAACGGTGACACTTGTTCCGCACACAACCCACAGCAGCGTTGCCTCGCTGTTTTGTGCCGTGATGTCTTGGAGGAGACACCTCGCGTTGGTGATATTTTGGTCCCTGTTTTACTTCTAGGAACAGATCCTGCTTGGCTGTTCCGCACCCCTGGCTCCTCTGGAGTTAATGCCCCAAGGCAGATTTCTGCTCTGCTGCTGGCATGGACGCTGACGGGTGGCTTTATAAACTGTGGCCTTGCTATTTTATAGCAGAAACAGTTGCATTGGAGGATTTTTATGCAGCTTTTGGAATGAGAAACCGGCAATAACAGCCACGACATCCAAGGCATCAGGCCACTGAGCAGCGGTTTGGGCGGCGCGTGGGCGCCCTGTGACAGCAACATCCACGGCACCAGGCAGTGCAGTTTGTCAGGTCCGGGTTCCGTTAGAGGAATTTCCCTGTAGTTGCTGCTTTTTGAAGGAATTGCCGCTGTGCCGCAGCTGCGGGTGCCTGCGCTCGCTGGTTTGGTCCGAGGAACCGAATTCAGCCGCAAGTCCCATCATTCAGTTGAGGGTGTGAAGTGAAGAGCGTGAGATGTGGCCCCGGGAATGTTTGCATGAAAATTCACAGTTAAGGCTGAGATTGTTCTATTCCTGGTCCTTACTGGTGCGGAAGAAGAAACCCCAAAAATCCGCTGGTGTTCGGTGACCCTCGCCATACGGCAGTACGGCAGGGCAAGTTCAGGAGCCAGCTTTAGGTTCAACTTCGAATTTCCTGGCTTTTGTTGGGTTATATTCCCATGGAAACAGTCACTCAATGAAGCTTTTGTCTATGCATTTTGACTGGTGACTGCTAAAGGTGCTATGTAAAGTGATTCTCTTTTGCTCTAAGTATTTTTTGAGAAAAAAAGTGTGAGAGGATGCTGTCCTGGTCCTGTAATAAAGGGCAAGTCAGGAAATCATTTTGTAGCAAAGTCACAAAGGGTCCCATAATGAAGATGCCAGCCCTCACAGAAATGGACAATTAACTGGCTTCTGCAATGTGATTTACCTTAGATCGAGGAGGGGTGAACGAGACGTGCCTCAGGCTTTAAATAAAAGCCGAGACTAAGGGGCCAAGTGGGGTGCTGGGATCCCGCTCCAGGGCCAGCAGCGGCTCTGGGATTCAGTCAGGGAGAAACAGTGGGGCAATTCTACAAATCCTCTGGCTTTATGCACTTCTGAGAGCAGTGAGTTAAGTACGTCCCCCTCCCTTTCCATTTGGGAAGCGTAAGGTTCTTCCCTGAGCTTATTTTGATCTCGTGCATGCGGAACTGTAGACCGCAAGTCACAAGGGCGCTGATAAACCCGCGTTTCTGAGCGCAGTTCCCGGGGGCAGGGGGTCCCTCGGGACAGGTATTCTTGGCTCCCTGGTTTCGCTGGGTGCCGCGGTGAGGCGCGGCGTGTTTACCGCTGGTTTCTCCAGCAGAAGACTCTGGTTATCTCTTTATAATGTTTTCTCCTGGGGTTTTTCTTTCCAGAGTGCCACGGTAAGGAGATTTTCCCCGAGGCTTTGGTTTGCTTTTGTGCTTCAGCATTTTACCCAGTGTTTTTGGAAGAAGCGTATAGAGTTTTCAGTGAGGCATTTAATCGAATACGAGAGGCTGTGCCAGGCTTAGGCTCGCGTTTGGAGTTCACTTGTAATAGGCTCACCTCGGTTTATTCTGAGTTTTTAGGGAAGAATAGAAAGAGATGATGGGGCTCGAAGACTGATGATACAGAATTATTAGTCTCAAGTGGAAAAGGGAAAGCACGTTAGGTGAGTTGTCAAGGTCTGATTAAGACTAAACAACCTGAATTAGAAGAGAAATTAAATTCATAAATCATCTAAAAAATCCTGAGCTGGTGTGAGAAAAGGCTGGCACTCAGAAAATAACTCTAAGAAAGGTCTTTGTGTAAAAAGGTAATTTTTCAAACCCAGGATAACATAGAAATGCCTACCAAAATTCAAGAATACATGAGAATTAACAGAAGGGGTGTAAGCATAGAGACGAACGGAGCAGGTCTGTTGGGAGGATGCAGCAGAGCAGTCTGGGCAGTCACACCTCGGCACAGAAAAAGGTTGATTAAAAATAGCAGGCAGCGTTTAGTCGGTCATGTGCGGGGCGGCTCTTTTCCCTGTGAACGTTTTCCAAGCCCTGCCGTTCCCCATCGGCGCAGCCGAAGCGCCGGGTCCCGCTGCCGGAGGAGCCGAGCGGGAGTCCGGGAGGGCTCAGGGTGTCCCCAGGGTGCTCAGACGCGTGTTTCTGTGTCCCAGCACCAGCGGGAGGTGCATTCGGCCCCGCGATTCCGGGCACGTGCGAGCACCAGAGTAACTCAACGCAGTTTGGAAACGGGCGCCTTCGCTTTTCCAGCCAGCACCAAACCTCCAGGTGGATGTTCTTAGACGCTTGAAGTGATTTTTTTGCTCAATAACTTGGAAAGGGCAGGTTCCCAACTGTATTTTTCGTAGCAGCCGCGTGGCAGCGCTCAGATGCTCGAGATGAAGGCAGCGGTGACAAAGGAGGTGCCACCTTCCCTGTGCCTCTGCCTCATTTCAAGGGATTCTTCAAATAAAGAAGGGACATGTGAACCCCTCTTGCCTGACAATCTTATTTTTTTTATTGAGTACCATGATAACTTGGAGTTCACTTGTTACAAGCGTTTTATGTAGTAGGTGAAATACCAGGGGAAAGGAAAGAAGTGCAACTGTGTTTCCTGAAAAACGCTGCTCTGAACATATAAATGTCACTAGGTAATTGTTACCTGAATCAACTGGAAGGGGAATTAACACCTGGGTTTATGGGAAGCATTGGTTACCACTATCAGTTTTAATGGAGTGTATTAACTAAATTGTGTTCTGAGTGTTCATTCAGCCCAGTTTATGGCACACTCTTGAGTACATTTACTGTTTGTCAGAAGTGCAAACTAGTGAACATATGAGGCTTTAAGACAGGCCATCTGTTAGTCTTAGACCCTTGGATAATTGTCAAACAGTTCTAAAAATAAGCACATACAAACTGCAAGGGGGTGCAAAGGTGATTTTTCTTTAGTCTGATAGTAAAGAGAAAGGAGAGACCATAAATTAAAAATAAAAATAAATAGGTTTATCCCGGAAAGGAAGCTTGTTGTCCTTTTCTCCCTTTTTTTGTCGCCTCCTCTTCAGTACGTTGGGGTTTTTTTTTCCCTTTTTTTTTTTTAGCTTTAGGTTTTTTCCTCTTGCTCTTCTGGGTCATGGCATCCCTTGAATGCCTCTCCAGTTTAGGATTAGAGCAGCACCAATTTAAGGCTCACAGCTTTCTGTAGAGAGCATAATCTCCAGTGGCTAAAGCAAGGGTCGTCTTGTGTCCTCTGCCTCAAGTAATCCCTTTATAAAGTCAAGGCGTGAAGATTTTCATCTTTTTGGATTGCTGTTAGGGGGAAATAGTACCTGTGCACAGAGGCATATGTGCTTATGGGTACGTAATGAGGAATGATGGCTGAGAGATTTTTTGGACCAGTTTGAACTCAAAAGATGCAAAACACCGTTTGAAACAAGAACACCGCAGATGGCATTTCGTAAATATTTAGACACTCTAACTTCTGTTTGTGGCGGTTTGGAGGTTTTGTTTTGTCATTTTATACAGATATATGTTCAAATGTGAGAGCTGAACCTTGGCTGCACGTCGCGGTGCGGTTTTCCCCTGGCGAGATGCCGGTGCTGGCAGTCATTGGGGGTCTGGACCCCCGGCCCCGCTTGTGAGGGGCGAAGGAGGGAGAACGGGGAGGGGGCTCAGCCTGAGGGGGCCCCAGCCGAGACCCCCAGTGCCGGGGGAGCCCACGGTGTCTGGGAAAGCCGGGCTGGGAGGTGGGGAGAGGCTGGGAGAGCAACCGGGGTCCCGTGGGGTCTGGAGGAGCCCCGTGCACCGGGAAATACCGGGAGTGACAGGAATGGCCCGCCTGGCACGAGGTCAGGCAGGGGGGTCCAGGCGCCGGCCCAGGTCAGTGTTCCCGTTCTGGGTGGGTGTTTCCAGAGAGGGCGGTTTGGGGTGCGGGTGCGTTGCCCGTGTCCCCAGGCAGAGAACAGCGGGGTGGGCAGGGCAGGCAGGACACACAGACAGCGCCGCCTCGTGCCGGTGGGCCTCGCGATGGCTCGTCACCCGCTGAGCTTCCCGTCGGCTGTCGCTCGAATCCGTCACCTCCATAATTCCTTTTGAAACGATTCGGGGAATGGTTTCTGTTCATTTTAATGGGGCGTGGAAGGGGAGAGAAGAGAGGCTTTGTAACCTTGACTCAGGGTCCCCATCTCCGTGTGACACTGCGGAATGCTGATGGATGTCACTTGGGGGTGGCAGGCGTCCCCTGCCTTGTCGTGCCGTTCCTCAACCCCTGGATAACATATGGTCTTTCAGGTGTATGCGCTCACGCACACCGCCAGCACACCTCTAAGCGGCTGGTACAAAATACCTAAATACAAACCAGATGCACAGTGGCACTATAGGCTGGATGTATGACGGCCCCGAACCATTATCACCCGAACCATTATCACACCCCTCGCAGTTGCGTTTTATTTTTTTCACCTGCTCCTGTGTCGCACACCTGTGATTTGTTGGCAGCGGACGGCGCTGCAGCGTGGGAGCCTCCCAGCGTGACGGGCTGGCTTGGAGCTGCGCTCCGGCGTGTGCTGCTTTTTTGTGGGGTTTGGTGGGTTTTTTTTCCTCTCGATCTTTATATAGCTTGTAAGAGTTCTTTGAACTGCTGTAAGTGATCATCTTTCAAGCCTGATGCTTTCCTTCTTGACACAGTGCTCTGAAAATGGAGATTGTCGTGCCAGCGTTTTCATCAGAATGCGTGTGGAAAAACAGAGGAATATTCATTGTAGATGTCCCGCACAAATGGCTTGGTCCCCATCCAGAGGGCAGGCAGGGGGTGTCCCCAGGGAAGATCTGGAGAGCAATCAGTATCTACACAGACAATAATCAGCCGTTCTTTGAAATCTTTTTATTTCCCGCAAAACCCGTTGCCCAGTTCCTTGGTCACAGACACTTCCACAAATGTTTCAGCTGGGGATTGTGCTGCCAGCAGAAAATGTCACTGAAACCCTGTCACAGCCCCAAGGCTCGGGGTAGCCGCATTTTTCCTGCTGACGTGTCGAACGGAATTGCTATCCGGTTTGCATGATTATTAAGAAAAGAAAAGAAGAAATTTTCCAACCTTGTGCTATGAATAAGCTGTGACTTACTTGATCCTGACAGGTGACTTAGCGCCGCTGTAGGGTTTCCCAGCTGCGGTAATGTCTCAGAGTGATGTGTTCAGGGGGTGTCAGCTGTGAGCCGTGCGCAAACCAGGGGGCCCAGCAGGACCTGGGAAGAACCGTTTCTAATGTTCAGCTTCCCAATCGTGGCCTGTGTCCTGCCAGCCCCCAAACGCACCCGCTGTGGGGATGGCCTCCTGTGCGGGCGGGCATGTGCAGGCACACACACGTGCTTGGAGAGGCTTTGCCTATGTGGCTGCTCTATTTTCCTTTGAAAAGCACCACTAAGATTTTTATTTTTTGAAACTATAACTTCTGGAGTTGAAAAATCCCGCCTGAGCTGTTTGCCACCGCCCCCCCCTGCGGCTGGAAAGGTGGGGGAAGTTTCCCAGTTATTCAGAGGAGGCTCCTTGGGCAGAGCTGTTCCTGCAGCACATGACGTGTTTCAAACCCCTTGCCCCCGTCTGGCCTTTCTGGTTTCGTCCTGCCGCCTGGAACAGCCCCACGTAGCATCGGGGCAAAAGCTGTTTCTGCTCGTGCAAAGTCTGGTCAGGCAGGGGCATTTGCTTTGTTGCCACACATAGAGGCACCTAACATTGAGTTTATTTAATAAAGCGTGGGTCAAATATGCAAAATGCACGTGTGAGAGAAGAGACGTGAGCGCTGAACACCCCGGGCACTTCCTGGGCTCTGCAGAGCACAATTCCAATGGGCTGCACGCACACGGGGCGGGAGGAGCAGAAGCAAGAGGTAAGGCCTGGTGGTTGCTAGTAACAGGAGACAGGCTGCGGACCTTTTTTGGGAAACCACGTTTGTGTGGGCTGAAATACATTTATTTATTAACTGCTTGGTCCGGGGACTAGTCAGCGTATCGATTGCCAGCAATGCATGCAAAGGGAGTAAATGGTACATTCCCAAGATGTTAAGGCAAAATCAAGATCTGCACATTAAAAAGGTAAATATTTTTATCTGATAGCCCTACAGCAGGGCTGGTTTCTCAGCTCCTACCCGACCCAGCTCGGCATGGCTGCAGGATTTGAGTAAAATCTGTTTGTTTCTTTGTGTAAACTCCGCTCGCAAACCCAGTATATTCGTTGTATTAGGAGTGTGCAGAACATATTATTAACCCGTGTGTGAGGAGGGAGGGCTCGCCATGAAAGCTTCATTATCAGATTTAGAGCCACATACCATTCCTTTATTGACCTGCCTGCTGTAATCAATGCAGCAGCCACACAAGTTTGAAATCATGTTCCCCGACTGTAGACTATGCGTCATGCATCTAGTGCTGATTGTGCATTATCTTTTAAACGACACTGCCTAAATAAGTATGGATTTGTCTGCCACAAATAGCCCTGCTTTCGATTTGAAGATGGTAAACCTTTTGCTTTTTTTATTGATATTCAGGATGACCTAAAAATAGAACTATAATGAAGCGCACGAGAAGTGGCCGTTGTTAAAATGCTGAGAAGGGTCTGAGCACAGAGCCTGGGTGATCTCTCATATTTTTGTGCTTTCCCACCTGGGTTTAGCGGACAAGCCCCTTGCCAGTGCTGCCGTGCTTGTAGGGCTCCATCCGTCCTCGTCCGTAAAGTTGTTACGTGATTTGAGAACAAGATCCAGCACTGCAAAGGTCATTCCTTGTTAAGGCCAGGAAAATCTCCACGTATAGCAAAGTAAAACACCGTCGGATTTTACCTTTGGTGATGCGAAGTTGTCTAAAAGCAAAGTAGTTTCAACTATCACTTCATTTGGCGTTATTAGAGTATAATGCGTTATCCCTTGATAAGCCTTCCAGGTCTTTTGCACAGTACTTCTGGGTTTTGATTCTGAAATACTCAGTGTCACAGGCGGGTGTGTGCTCAGTGTTACGCTCAACGAGGACCTGTTCTTTTGCCGTTTTGTCAGTTGATTGTCATTTAATTTCCAAAGGGCGGTGACGACGCTTCAGCCGCCTCCGTCACCTCCTGGCGCGCTGAATCCCGACCCGTTATTGTGCGGAGTTTCCTCTCCCAACTTTTGCCGTGATTTAGGAACTCAGCGGCGCTTCTGACACCTGGTGGTCACTTTTTGGGAGTGCACAGTCCAGAAATGCTCCTGCAAACGGGGTCAGCATTGCGGGTCCCTGTTAGTGCTTCCCGCTGATGGGTCTCACCAGGGAGACGGCACCTCTGGATAACGGGGGATGTTGCGCCTTTTCCTGGTCGAGATGGAGAGTATAGAAGGACCAGATGATTTATGAAAAGTTAAAATATCTGATTTTATTTTAAGGCTTCGTCGTTGTAAATAAATAATTGGATTCGAAATGCATTTTGTGTTTAAAAACTTACTTTTCAAGCTGGCAGACCGGCCCAGCTCTGTTATTAGGCAGATGGAGAGCGGTACAATTGCTGAGGCTTGAAAGAACGCAAATGGATTTTTATGTTTCAGGATGCTGTGGACCCAGCTCAAGAAAAACTCACCGCGAAGCACGCATCTAGTTGCTCAAATAGTTGAACAATCACGTGAATAAAGCTGAGCTTGTATGTAAGGACTGGGCTTTCAGTCGGCACACAAACCCGGGTGAATTGGCGCTGACAACGCGCCGCCGAGGTTGGCCAAGGGATTTACTGGCTCCCGCACAGAGCGCAGGACAGGTCGGCGTGCTCCAGCGTGAGACCCTGCGCCAGCACGAGGCTGCCGCACACCTCCCAAAGCGGGAAAAGGGAACAAAAAAGCCTCTAAAGTGCTGAAAGAAACGCGTAGAGCAAAGCCTGTTCTTTAAAGAGGTTTAGCTTCTGGGTTCCGTGTCCAGCCTTTTCCCGCTGGGTGCGTTCCCTGCTGCCCGAGCTGGCGGTTCAGCTGCTATTGCCGAAGCATTTCTTGGACCGAGGGCTGCGTGTCACAATCTGGTGTCTCTTGCTGCCAGTACTTGCACCCGGTACTAGTCAGAATAAAAGAGTAAAAATACAGCGAGGGTTCCCCCAGCAATTTTTAATTGTTACGCTTAAGGGAATCCCTAAAGGCGGGTTTTGCCCATGAATTTTTACCACTTTGTATGTATTGAAAGGGAAAAAAAAAAAAAAAAAAAGAAAGAAACCCTTATGGCAGTACTTGGCTTGTAGCGTTTTTTTTCGAAGTTCATGCCAGCATTAACAGATCTGTCAGAACAAAGCAAATGTGTCATATTGGCAGCTGTTACTTATGAGTACTTTTTCTTTATTGCATTTTGTTTTGTAATAAGCGAGAAGCTTTTATGTGGAGCTCTGCATAAATGGTACTGAGTAGGAGGGTATGGGCATGCTTTCTATTATTCTGCCCCTCATGCCTGTCTCCTTTTTTCGTCTTTGCAGAACCACACGTTGAGCCAGCACGCACAGTGAGGCACTGGCACGACAGGACACCTCTCTGCAGAAGACTTGACGGTGGCACAGTGGGGAGGACCATTTGAACATTACATCCAATCAAAGTGTCATTTGCAACCCAGATGTAAAACTCTAATGATTTGGCCATGAGGCGCTGCTATTATAAGCAGCTGGAAATGAATATTAATGGAAGAGATTAAAAGTATTCCATGCTCAGTATTTTTTATTGTCCTGCTTCAGCTAGTGTACTTTAGAGCTTCTGCTTCTGACTGAATTTATAGTGTTAGATAAATCTGCTTTGATGCTGTTGCCCTTTGTTGCTTCCTGTATTATACTGATAGTTAAAGATTAGGTGTGATTTTTTTCCTTTTTTGTTAACTGCTTTTTAATTGCAATTTTAGGTAACTGTGCATCGTGATGTGATTGCTTGGCTATTGTCTGAATATTTCTTTTTAATTTTTTAATTAAAGACTAATGCTTTGATTGGATTTGCCAGTTCACCGGACAGTGATTAAAATTATGTAATGAATATAATCGGTTTCAGTGCAACTGGATGGTCTGCTTTATAAATGTGACTTAATCTGATTGCAATAACTAGTACAGTTCAATAAAGGGAATACATGAGCTCAGCCTCAGCAGTTGTCTGTCTGTCGGTCCCCGCTGACGGGTGTCAGTCCCCAGGCGATGGCTCAGCCCACGGCCCAGGAGGGAGGAAGGTTTGGAGACAGCGAGAGCCGCGTTCCTGGCCGAGGGCAGGTAAGAACATCTCCTGTGAATCTGGGCGCAAAAAGGCGTCGATAGCTTGTGATGCTCTTAACTTTTACTCAAGTTAACAAGAATGGAGGGGTCCTGGTCTACAGCTGCCTTGACCCCATCTCTGTGCATCTTTGTTTCAGTATCCAAAAGAATAGCTTTCTGGATCGTATACAAATGCGCAGATATTGGATCAGGCCTCAGGGAGCTCGGTAGGAGGCTGAATATTTCAAGCACGTGGACTTCTGGGCCCACAGGTATTGTAGCTCTGTGTAGCTGCCACGCGTCCGACACCTGAAACTCATCACGCAGCCTAACGGCGCTAATTAGCAGGCTGCTTTTTTTTCTTTTTAAACATATCATATAGTAATGAGGTAAGTTATATTTCCAGTCAGAGAAACAGTCATTTTAAGGACCGTGGACGCCTTTGGAAAGTTAGTGAGATGCGGTTCTCATGGTATCTCCTGCTTGAATGAAAGCTGTAGAGCAGGTGTGACAGCTGCCATGGTGTGGTTACCCATCCCACAACGAACGAGGCTTTGCGAGACTGGTGTAGGAACATGCACAGTTACAGACTTTCAGAATCGCTGCCTGAACTAGAGCACAACTGGTTGTTCTTGTGCCGTGCCGGGGCTTGGAGCACGTCACTGAGATCTGGTAGAAAAAAATCTTCTCAAGGATGTGTACTCAAGGCCCAAATTAGTTTATACAGAGTTTATTAGCAAGCACAAGGGCTTGTTGGCACTGCAGATGATGTTTTCAACATTTAGATTCCTGCTGATGTTGATGGTCATGTCGATGGCACATACCACAGGCAAGGGAAGCCACTGGCACGGCCAAGGCTCGCTCGTCTCGACAGCAGAAGCACCAGGGCAGCTGTGAGTTCTGGCTTGAGAAAAGTTTCCACTTTATCAAAAAAATGAAGCACTGTCCTATTTGGGGCAAATGAGAGATACATTTCTTATTCTGCCAGCTATTCTGCTGAAATAGCGTTGTGTGGACAGTCAGACTTTAGGCTCAAAATTTTGATTTGTGATGAATTTATGAAGCTTAATATAGCAGAACTAGGAATGCTTTTTCTTAATTCCAAAGAGGACAGTTCTGTTTTCATCTAGATAATTCTCAGCTCACTGTTTATGCAACAAAATCACTGTACTTGAATGATCCATTTCTAGACAAAGTGTTAACTTTCTACCTGATTATTTCTCCATAAGCCATGGCACAGATGTTTATGGGCTGAAAAATTAGCTAATGAAATCACCAACTCATTATTCTTATGTATGTGTGCTCCGAACTCACAGGCAACATTCTGAGATGGGAAATGGAAAAGTGTCTTGTAGTACAGGCTCACAGACGTGCCCTTTCAAGAAAAGCTGGGAACCTGCACCAGTGCTCTGGCGACAGCTTGTGACCCATCTTCTCAGCTCTAAAAGCAAGGTTCTCACAACGAAGAGGGGGAAAAGGGAGGCTCTTTGCCTGACCTTGGGTTTGGAATGATGCTGAATCATTTCTGGACAGGCCTTCAAAATGAAAAGGGAGATGCAGGTTTGTGTCTTCAGGAAAAGGCTCTGCGTTGGGGATCCCAGGAGCGAGCTGATGTTTCCACGCAACTCCGCGAGCAGCTTTAGCAGTGCCGAAGCACGTGCCTTGGTCTCGGCATCTCCCCGCCAACCAGTTAAAACGAGGTGAGTATTCACGGTGCTGAGATGGGGAACTCCCTGTGCGGGGATCCTATCCTGAGCCGCGTGATTTAAAAGGTGGGGACCCACGGAGGGAGTGAGGGCTGTGCTCCTGCTGCCCCTTCATCCGCTGGTACAGGAGCTGCAGTTGTGAGCAGCACCAGTCAGGCCGGAGAGAGGAGCTGGGCTGTGTCCCCGGGGCTGGGACAAAGTTGAGCTGTGGTCCTCTTCTGTAGGTGCTCTGGTGTCTTACAGTGATATTTGAACACCAATGGGCAAACGCTGCGTTTGAAAATTTTCTAAGGCAGCATATACAAAAGTGCAGGGACACTTGCCATGAATCTGCTGCGTTGCTTTGTGGTATTTTTGATATCACCAGGCCCATACGAGCAGTTGTTACAATCACAGCACGCACCACGCTGCTGATTTGACGCCTGCCTGCGTAGGGGCCAAAGAGATCCAGTTTGGGTGGACGCTGGTGCAGGGAAGCCGAGGGAGAGCCGTCCGCTCTCTGCTCCCGCCGCGGAGCTGCAAGTGGGGCAGTGGGACCCCTGCGGCTCGTGGCGCTGCTCCTCGCCCTGCACGGGGCTGCAGGGCTGCCGCCAGGCCCTTTCGCAAAGTCGCAGCTTCCCCGAGGGCTGCACAACGAGGGGCTGGGGCTCCCTGGCCGCTGGTTCTGCACCGCGTGTCCCTGACGGAGCAGCACGCAGCGGAACAGAACAGCCTTGCTGGCCGAGCTGCCTTCACACCGGGGAGTGCTTCACCAGCATAGTATATGGCACCTGTATCCCTTAAAAGCTCCCAGGGAAAACAGAGCAGACGAAGAAAGAGAATATCACAGCTTCTGGTTCACGTTCGAGGTTTCACCCCCTTTTTCTTAGTGACCAAGAGGTGCCACAAAAGGCATTTGGTTAACAGTCAGAAATGTTGGCTCCAAAGGCACTGATATTTCAACAGCTACCACATGCTGAAGATGGCATGGAGAGCCTTTCCGCGATCCCCGTGATGTGTCCCTGCCAATCTGTGACTCGCAGCCCCTGCTGGGGCTGCTCGAGGCGTGGGCGACGCTGATGATGATGCACAGGTGATTGCAAACCAGAGTTGCCAAAATTCTTGCTGAGGATGGGCTCTAGACAAAGAGTCACTTCATGTGAGTGGCATTAGGGCCAGAACAGTGTTAGAAACCCACAAAAAAGTTTTAAGTGTGTAAAGAAATGTTATATGGACAATTTATTATCCTCAGGTTTAGGTCAATACTGAAATATAAATTCATATTAACAGTGCATTAACAAAGGACTTGTATTTGTAGCAGTCTGGTCTATTAGCCCTTATGCATGGAATGATCCTTGCATTTAGCTTCACTACACACCCACACATCCAGAAAGCATTGAAATATTTAGTCAAGAAGTAGCAACCAGTGCCTAGAGGTGATATATTGTCTACATAATCAGCTTTACACATTGTTTCATTCATTGCTTCTGTAGATACTTGTATGATCCGTCACCTTCAGCAAGGAGCCACCACCTTAGAGTTTTGGAAAAAGCAAGTGCTTAACCCATTGCCTCCAAAAGAAAGAGAGAGAGAGACCTTTGGGGACCATTCGAGGGAGCAAGTGACCGGTCACTTGGTGCTGGAGCATCCCGGGGCTGGGGAAGGTCACCCCAGGGAGCAGCAGCTGGGACCTGAAAGGGAGAAACCAGCGGGGCGAGGGGGTTCTGCACCCCCTGCCAGCACCTCGGGAGCAGCGCCAGCCACGTCTGACAGACCTGCGGGGAGCTGGGGGGAGAACGGCACCCGCTGCTGCCGGGGATGAACCTGTGAGGCAACACAGGCACGGCCCCAGAGCCCCGGGTGACCGGAGCTGCTGCAGCCACCGGGCTCTGGAGCCCATGGGAGCGGGGCTTGTTCTGTCATCGTTTCTTTTTCTTTTCTCCTCATTTTTGCGTCTTGTAGCATTGTTTGTTCTTAGTTTCAACTGTCTTCATGAAATTGCCATCATCCTCACAACTTTCAGATCCCCCTCCTGCAAATGGCAGCCAGGGCTTGCCTTTTGATCTATTTATCTGTGATTTTTTTGTTACTTTCACGAGGCTTAACAGATGAGGTGGTGGAGGGAGAAACATCGAGCTAATTGCTGCATCACCTACAAGATTGCTAACAGCCTTCAGTGCCCTAATAGCGACCTGCAATTTAACCACAGGAGATTGTCCTTTCCTGAGGAAAAAAGCCAGCCATTTCCCTTATGTCCTGGGGGGGCCAGGGAGGAGGGGGCCGGGCAGCCCCGGTGCGGCCCCTCACACGGGGCCCGGCCCCGCTCCCGCCAACGCGCGGCCCCGCGCGGGGAGAGTGCGGGCCCAGGCCCCTCCGGCCTGCGGTGCCGGCCGCCCCCCCACGGCCGCGTCTCTTTGGGGGGTTATTTTTTTTTTTATTTTTTTAAATCCAAGCTTTCGTTGTTGTTTTCTGAGGCGGGCGGGTTCTCGGCGGGGTGAGGGGGCGGAGCGGCCCCGCCGGGGCAGAGGCGGGAGCGGGCCCGCCGCCTCCCCTCCGCCCNCTCAGCCTCCCTCAGCCCCCCTCAGACCCCTCAGCCTCCCCTCAGACCCCTCAGCCCCTCTCAGACCCCTCAGCCTCCCCCAGCCCGCGGGGCTCCCGCCGCCCCCGTGTGAGGGTTTCGCAGGCTGTCCTGTGAGAAATGTCGCTCTCCCAGCCTGGTTGCGAGGGCTTCAGGGACGTCAGTGACCCCAGGTAGAGAAACGTCATGAAAGCATTTTCGCGTTTTTACCCAGACCTGTTTTTTTACTATTTTGTATTAACACCACAGCGTGTCAGCCCGCTCCAGCGGGCTGGAGAGGCAATGCCGGGTGTTGGCTGAGTTGTGGGAGAACGTGCAGACCAGGTCTTCTTGGTTTCTCTTCCCCTGACGTTGCCGAACGTGTCGGTCTCCACAGGGCCCCAGCCTGCAGCATCGCAGCGTGTGGGACGTGCCCTGCTGGAAGAGGCAATGCCCTGCCTAAAAATATTTAGGCCCAAAATCTTCTAGTAGCAACTAAAAATCTTACTTCGAAGTTAAAAAAATAACGTATCTATGTGTTCAGTTTTACATGGCTGGAAGAGGTGCCTGGCTCCCAGCAAGACCCTTCCCTCGCAGTAAGTGAACTGGGCTCCTCTTTCCCCAGCCTTTCATTTAAAGGGAGGGAGAGAGAAAGAACATCTTTTTCTTTTGGTTGAAAGCAATGCAGTAAATAAGTGCATCGTCTTCTTCCAGTTGTCATTTATAAGCACTGTTCCTCTAGAAATTGGCTTCTGTGCATGAAGGCTATAAAACATGTGCCATTTGCAAAAGGATGTGGCTTCTGCTGTACATTTTCGGGTTTGTTCACAAAGTATCTCAGTGCAAGTCTGCCATACAGGGAGGGTTAAGGAAGTGTGCAAATGAGCTCAGTTAATGCTTTTATAATGGTGCTGAGGAGATGGTAAAGCGCTTCCATTAGCCTCATGTAGCAGAAACAATTTTGGTTGCTAATGAGGGACAACTGAGTTTCACCCAAAGTAGGACCCAGAAACATTTTCCTTCATGAAGACTCTTGTGGCTTAAGACTTGATCAAGTGTTGTGTAGTTCCTAATAAATATGCAATATGTTACGTGGCAGTGTATATCCCCAATTCTAAACCACTCAAACCGGGAAGATGCAGGTCAGCAGAATGAGGTCTGATGTGAAGGCAACGGGCAGGGAAGTGGAGAGACTGAGAGGAGAGGCTGGGCAGCGGGTGCAGCACATGGGCTTTATTAGTTTTGCCTCCCCCTGCCTGGCCTGATAATTTCTGTGATGGTGCCAAGAGCGATTGTGTTTAAATAAAATCCCGCCGTCACCTGCACAGGCCACCAGATTCAGCATTTGCCAGGACTCATACGGTGACTGTGTGGTACGAGTACGTCTGATGCAGTGGGAGCTGCTGGGTTTGGTGTGGCTTGAGAAGGGTTGTCTGACAGCGAGCAGAGGCACAAGAGGAATGGGAAGTTCTGCACTTGTAATATTTCATAAGGCTGCAAATTGATTATGTGATGAAAGGACATAAGAGGAAGCTAAGGTACTTGGTACCCCACTAGGGAGAAAAGGCAAACTTTGCTGGTAGATGTGTTTGTACTAGCAAACAGGAAAGCTAACTCTGCTTCTCTTACTTACTTACTAGGTTTAGCACCATAATCCTGCATAAAATGCAAATTAAGTCCAGAGTCACCCCTGCCCTCCATTCTTCATTTTGCAGAGTAATTCCAGTTACTGATACAATACATCAAAGAATACACCAAACTACTTTGCTCTCTGGGAACTGCCAGAAAAGTGCATCTTCTTTCATGTTGTGCTGCAAATATGTACGCAACCATTTCCCTTGACTTCAAGGTCTTAAGTGTTCACGTATGTAAAGCTCACTAGGATCAGGGCCTTAGATAATCCAATGATACTGGATAACTTGACTGTGCATCGTTAGCTCAATGATGCACCGAGCTCAGGGAGAGGAGAAAAAAACCAAAACCAAACAGAACTCTAAACCAGTCCCCGAACCCTGAAATATATTTGTGTGTGAGAAAGAAATCTGGAGGGAGGGGAGAGGAAAACATAGTAAATATGTCTACAGTTCATTTACGATGCTGAAAAATATGATTTTTTTTTATTTTTTTATTTTTTTTTGGTCAAAAATGTTGTTGAGAATAGAAACACAAAATGAGAGACGAGCCAGTGAGGAATCCAGAATACCCCCGTGGCATGTGAAACCCCACTGGATTAAATGGAGAAGAAGCAGGTGCTGGAAAACATATTGAAAGCAATACAGGCACATGTAAGCACCAGAACTGCAAATTGGGCCTGAAAAACCAACTTTTTCTTTGAAGGGCTGTGAGACCTTTTCTGAGACCTATCAGTGCATCCTATTGAGCCGAAGCTCCCCAGCTCAGCTGTACGGAACTTCACCCATAAGGGTGTAAAACAAATATTTTGTGTCCAAGAGAGACTCATTAATGTCTTTCAAAGCGGATGCAAGTTTCTCATTATTCCTCCGTGTAGGTCTGGGGATGGAGCCGCCTCCGGAGATGCCCTGTGCAGATGTCTTCAGGCAATGTCGATGGCATGAAGCAGGAGTTGTTTTCACTGAAAGATTTATAACCTCGTAGCCTTTCCAAGCCAAGGCAACGTGTGCGGACTGAGAACCAGCAGCGAGGGTTTTCTGACTTTTCTGCACTATTCTCTAATATTGACTAGCCTGGAGAAATCATTTTGGTCTAAATGTTTGCTGTGCCGGGTCCTCAGCACGAGGATTGAAACGTCAGGGGGATTTTCAAAGGCAACGAATGTTTCTGACTCCTATTTGAATGCAAACTGCAGGTTTTGAGTCCTGATGAAAAAAAAAAAAAAAGAAAAAAAAAAAAACACACCAAAAAACAACCACCTAAAAACCCCCAGCCCAAGGAAATAAAAAAAGAGCACCCCACAACCGAAGCCACTTTGANGAAAAAACACACCAAAAAACAACCACCTAAAAACCCCCAGCCCATGGATCTTAATTTAGGGCTCCCCAAATCAGAAGCCACTTTGAAAGAGACGCGCAGAAGCAGAGAACAGCCGATAGATTTCCATATCCTGCAGGGTTTTGGCATGAATCCCCGTCTTTGGTTCCAGGCAGAAAAATACAAAGAGATGTCTGTGAATAGGACCTCGCTGGGTGTCCAGCCCTCTGAGTGAAATTTCCTGTGCAGAGGATGGTCTCGGCCTACATTTTCTAGTTATTATATAGAATTTATTTCCTGCTAAGCTATAAAAAAAGGTGTAAAAATATAACCTTTGCTGAATTCCCACCTTATAGAGCTACTTCGAGCTGTACAGGCAGAATTCGTACTGGAGAAGTTGACATTGAATAGGGTAGTTCAAGAGAGACACCAAAGCTCAGCAGAAACATCCTGTAAAAATGATTTGTCTTGTCTGCAATATTTTATAAGTTGATCCAAGTCAGATTTTGGAGTGAAACCATTAAAGTCAACAACCAACACCCAGGATGAATGTAGCTCTTAAAGTGCCATTGAGGCTTCTTGAGAGACACGCGTCCCAGTGACTCCTTTAGCAGTCATTAAACCAATTATCATCCCAGTCTATTTCCAACAATTATCATTATAGACTTTTGGGGTTTAATCAGCTTTTTAATTGACCTGTGAATAAGACAGGAGATGCAACAACCTCCCCTGATACCTCAGGTGTAACCATTACACACTTAGCATTGCTGTGCACAGGAAATCATTTACACCATGATACTGATCTGGGGCTGGGATATGAACAACAATATTCCTACAAATTAAGGACAAAACCACATTAAAGACAATAAAGGAGAAGAGCAGGAAGGTAGTAATCCATAAAGAGAATGTCACCGCAATTGGTTACATTGCTTCTGGGACTTACTTGGCCAACAAGCTGTGGAGCTGGGAAAAGGTATTTTTTTTTCTCCAAAACTGTGTGCAACACACAGAATAAAGTGTGGCACAAAAACTTTTGACCATGTCTTAAGTGCTACAATTATTGAATTTAGTTGCAGAAATGTCTTCAGACAATTGCTTGGGACTTTAAAAAGGAAATCAGCCATTTAGGCATATGTCCCTCCTGCAAGCAACTAACTTTTTTAATGCCACTTGCCTGGGTACAGCGCTGCAAAGCGGCCTGAATGCAGCAATTTGCGGGATTTGGCACTGTGAGCCCCGCAAGCACTTAGCAAAAGCAATTGTGTAGCTCTATTGAAAATCCCGCGTATCATGCTGTGGGGAGCCAGCACTTTTTATCTGTCGGCACTGCTGGTGACAAATATTAAAATAAAAAGTATGACACTATAGGTGCTTCAAAATTCAAACTGCAAGTTTCCTACTGCGGGACTTCTAACCATGTAATAAAGTGCAGGGAAGAAAGCAGAGTTCAGACCCCATGCTGTAATAAAGGCAAGGAAATCTTAAGTGTTCAAATACATAATTCATTCTCTTCTGAGACTTTCTCCCAGGTTTCTACCAGTAAAGATTTTAATTTGTGCCTAGATGATACGATCTTTAATTTCTCCTTTCCCTCCAGAGGCAGAGCTGCGCTTTGCGGTGGGTGAAGCCGATGGTCACGACACGTCACAGAGCTCCTTGGCCACTGCTGAGGGTGCGATGGCCCCGTGAGGCGGAGGAGAAGGAACCCCCGTCTCTGAGAGGCCCTGCAAGGATGTCGCAACGGTCAGTGGGTTTTGTTTGTTTTAAATAGAAATAGTTTGCAGCTTGAATAGTATTTTACTCCAAGGATCTGAGAGCACGTCACAAACACTGGCCGAGCCTCAGCTTTCTGTGCGGAGGTTCGGTCCCTGTGCCTGTGTCACATTTTGCTGTATCCCCTGCTGACTTCACATCTTTACTGCCACTTTGTTACACAGCTTTCAAAACCAGAATTTGGAACATGTGGCTTTAAATTTTTCTTATTATCTATGATCATCAGCATTTAATGGTTTGTTGTATAACCATTTTTAACTGCACTTTAATAATGTTTTATATAAATAGCACAATAATCACAAGGAAGAAGAAACTAATGAGAAATTGCAAACACCTTTGTGTGTGTGTGGGTACACATTGCATCTGCGTAAGCGACAAATTACTCAGCAGGTATCAACCCTATAAATGAACAAATGTGTCCTGCTAAGAGTCCAGTGAAACCGCTGGAGGAGAGTCCAGTGAAACTGTGAGAACAATGCATGCATCTTATTCTGCAGCGGTCACTGAACCTAAATTATATACGTTGATCTGCGCAACCCTTGGTGCTAGCATGCAAAATTGACTGCGATACGTACTCAGATGTGAAGCTACAGCAAAATTGGCCTTGACCTATTTATATTTTCTAATCCAGCCTCTTAAGTCTGGTTCTTTTCTTTCTAAACCCTGATGTTTTTCGTTCCTTCTCAAAAGCCTTCTTAAGGTTGGACATCCAGCTCATCCCAAAACGTGATGCCTGGTACAATACTTGGCTTTCAATGCTTTAGAAACCGGTGCCTTAGATGTGGCTTGGTCCTCCCAGATGTGTATGTTTGGCAGCAATGCTTGAAACCATGAGATCTGTGCACCTTTGCTGTCTTTTCTAGGAAGAAGTCCAGGAATAGTTTGCATATTCAAACATTTGTATTTTATTTTAATGATTACCTCTTTACCAAGCTGTGCTAGAAAAGCTAGCACCATGTCCTGCCCCTTGGTGTTTACTGGCCTTTCAGTTTTCCTCTTGCCAATCCCCTTTTGTACCTGTGCTTAACAGTATGTCTACTTTGGTCTCTACCCACACTTATTTAGAATATCCCTTCATTTGATACCATCTGAGGGGAGCCTTAATGTGGTGTTTAGCTTTTCAAGTCGTGCTGTTGATGATCTAGAGATATGAGGCAGAGTTTAGAAGAAAGAACCAACATTACTCTCTATAGTGAAGTAATAATACAAAAAATGAAAGGGCAAACTTTCAGGTGTTAAATCTATTTCTTTTTTCCCCACAGTCACTAACAACACTTTCAAACCCCATCCTCCTCCTTGTGTAACGCTAATCCCTGCAGCCCCCCTGGCTGCTTTAGGGAGCTGATGTCCTTCCCTGTGACAAGACATCCCATCAGGGCTGGGAGAGAGCTGGCTCCGATACCATAGTGTAAGGAAAATGAGTAATTAGAAGCATGATCCTGGTGCAGCTGAGTCAAAATGTGTTAAAACAAACAATTAAAATTAAAATTTAAAAAAAAAAAAAAAAGGAGCACCCTCTTCCTACTCCAGTTTAGGGAAGAGGTCTCTGAGGCTCCATGGAGACGCTTTGACGCTGGGACTTGCTGACAGGAGTGATTCACCGCTGAATCAAGACACTCCAACTGTGATCTGAGACCTGGAGCAGAGCGGGAGCATCTTGACACAGTGTCAAAACAGTAGTCAGAGCGCATGGATGCAGCACTGGAAGGCTTTTGTCTCCCAAATGAAAAGGAGCTGGGATTTTTCCCTTTTTTTTCTAAAAAAAAAAGTAATAGTAGCTTTCTCTTAAATAAAAATCCCCACAGTTTATTTGCAAGAAGAAAGGGTGACATGTTCCCCCTGCTTCTTGTTTGATAAAGCAGTGTGGCAGACAATGGCTTCATGTACACTGCACTTCACAAAAGCAAAGTTCTTTGGCTTTGGAGAAGTAAGAGGTTATATTTGGAAAATATGCCAACTAAGGAACCAAAAGGGGTTAATCCTTTTGTGATACTGCACATCAGTCATCTGTATCTTGGTGTGTTTGTTGTATATTTTTGAATTGTGTTTTTGTACAATAACATTCGTTCAATCAGACTAATAATTTGAGACATAATGTTGCTCACCATTCTGTCTGCAAAATTCAAGCTGTGGTTTTTGGTAAGAATACCTATGAATTCAGATATTTGAGTGTTTACCAATATTCATCAACAAAATAAATTAGATCAGATGTCAGAATGTGGCAATGCCTGCTGAGACAGGTTTGTTTTCTGCGGCTGAGATGCTCTTGATGTTACATGGACTGTGACTTTCTAACAGGTTGAACTCATTTATTTAGAAAAAAGATAATATAGTTGAATTTATTTTTCCTTGCCGGGTCACAGGTACCAAGGAATCAGCAAACACATCTCCTGAATGTTTAATGGATGGTGGTGGTTTCGCTGAATGTTAAATGAAAACAATCCATTAAAATAAAAAATGAAAATTCTTTTTGTTTCCTTTTCCTCTTGGGCCTTCCCAAAAGGAGGTCGACACCGACCCAGTTTGAAAAATCCTTACCTAAGCCAATCGCTGCCCAGCCTGGATTCCCCGGAGCAAGCGGGGTGGGCACAGTGCCATCCGAACAGATGGGCATTACTGTAGGCGACCAAGAGCCCATGCATGTGAATCGAGGATGGGTGTTTACAGCAGCTTTTCCCCGAAGAGAATGGCAAAATGGCAGCCAAGGCCTTTGGCTCCCTTCACTTGCATTGCGCTAATTCAGCTCTAAAATGGACAACTTCATGAAATAAATCATTAACATCAAGTTGGGTGGGCATGATTTTACGTCGTAGATTCCTGGTTTTGTTTAGGAAAGCGTCTTATTTCACATCACAATTGAAACAGTATAAAATGGGACTCACATGTGCAATGTGTTTGAATAATGTACCACTGCAAGGTCAGATCCTTAAAGTTACACGTATTGAATTAGGATTTCATTGCTGTCCTGAAGAGAGATGCACATAAATATTGCAACATTTTTGAGCCCAGCACTCAGTGTAAGTCCTGTATCTGTTGAACGAAGTGATTTCTACTGAATTGTTGTTGGAAGTTATCTACCGTCTGTTACAAAGTGGACTTTAAATACAGAAATAAGGACTGGAATTTGAATATAAAATCAATAGCTTTATCTACTGTAACAAAAAAGACTATGGTGCATGTATCCTGGAAGCTTGATTTAAAGCCTTGGCCTGAAATATTGTTATTTAATTTTTTATTTTGGTGAGCTGTTGTATTTTCTTTGAGCTGACTTCTGTGTGTTTGTGTAACACTAACTGCATATGTCGCCTTCACACTTAGATCTGATAATCTACGTAACTTCTGCTTTCCTGAACCACTAGTCAGCCTGAATTTGAGGAATTGGGATGCTGAACCAATAATAGCAGGTATGAAATACTTGAATATGTATTTCTTTCAGGAATAATGCAACATCTTACTGATAACAGCTAAAACTCGCTTTGCTTTAGATGGGAATTATTTGGTCCTGTTTGTTCTGATTTTTCTTTTTTTCTTTCTTTCTTTCCTTTTTTTTTTTTTAATAATCTAATTTCTGCTTGGGAGATTTGCAGGAAGTACCTATTGAGTTTTGCATCTAGTCCTATCCCTTATTTGGGGAATTCAGGGAAAAAAGAAAAAAAACAGCTTTTCTGAAACAGAAGATGAAAATGAAAAGAAAAATAGTGCTGTTCTAACACTTGTTTGGAACAAAGAGTATCTGGAGTGTGTCTTTTTCTGTATGCAAGATATTTCAATATTTCCCTCTCTTATTTCAAGCTATCAGAATCAACCTTTTCTTTTGTCATCTATAATGTGTTATGATGGCTCCGACTTCTGCCATTAGACTTGCTAAAACGCTCCGTTACCTTGTATTTTATTTTCTAGGGAGCACAATGTTTATTTCCTTGCTTGATGTCATGGTAACAGAAGCACCTCCTTTCTATTATACCTAAGTTTGTGGTTTAAATCCGAGCAGGCCAGGTTGGAGCTTGCTGCGTTATCCCATGTGGAAAGCCAGCACTAGCTTTCTGGGTGCCAGCACATACTCCCAGCTGTTGCTGTTGCTCAAGGGTCACAGATGCGTCTCACACTGAATCGGTTAAAAATGCAGGAGCTATGCTTGGGGACACAAGCTCAAATTTTCAAGGCCTGATTATTCTGTTAGTTTCATCTGTGCAATTCCCACTGAAGTCAGCCCAAGTTATATGTGCAAACCTGACAGGCTCATTTGAAGCCCAGAACCGCACAGGATATCATCATACATTTGATTTCTGTGGGTACTCCAGGTGTAAGTCTCACCCATCTCCACGTTAGGATTTACCATGACTTTTAAGGCTTTGGATGGATCCAAAAATACAAGGTTACTTGTGATATTTTATGTGCAATGATCAGGGGAAGAAAAAGAGACCTGAAGTTCGACAAGCCCAGAAAGAAAAGTGTGTTTCTACAGTGCTCTAAAACTGAGCTAAGAGCAATACAATGTATGGCATGTTATGCAGGGAGAAGAAATGTGAGACCCTGAGGGAAGAAGACAAACTAATCAAAGGAATAGCTAATGGCCTAGGAGGAGAGCAGGGAACAGCCTGTTTTTGTGGAACCCACTCAGTTCCCAGTTCAGAGGACCAGCGTACGGACTGTTGGGACCCAAGCCTGAAGTCTCGGTGGCTTTATCCAAAAGGGGTCAAATTCAAGGCAAATTCTTCATGTCTATATATTTCCTTCTTTTATCAGGAGTGGACAATTTCTTCCATACAGGGAACAGAGCCAAGTATTGAGGCCGAACCACTACGGACACATTTGCACTGGCTTCTACGCAATGAGTTACACCTGTGCTCCCACCACACACCAAGGGTAATATTGCTGGTCTGCTTGGCCTGCTGACTGCTCAGAACCTCAGGGCAAATAAGATAGTCAAGTAAAATGGATTTGGCACCTGAATCATTACTAGGTGGTCTGAGGAGATGACCGGTAAGGTCTGAGCAAGCTGCCACTTGTTCCACTAAACAAATGGAGATCAAAAAGACCTTTAATATGACGCTCCCGGTGTCAGTATTAACTCTCCTTCTCATCTGTTTTCAGATTAACGGGAGTGAGAAACCCAAGAAAGATTGCAGAGGCAGGAGTGACGCTGATTACACTGGAAGGTACGGCAGTTGGTGGAGCTAATGGAGAACAGAATTACAGATGTCGGGAGGAATTGATGCAGCCTTACAATAAACAGGAGGGGCAGGCAGCGGAGCTTGGCGATGGGGCTGCCGGGCAGTTTGCAAAACAGAGAACACGACATTTGCTGTGCCCTCTCTCTTGAAGCCTACAGCTTTGGGAAATGGTGAAGGTGGCAGCCCCAAATGCGCTAACATATACTTGCAGAAGGAGGTGAAAGCCACTGTTTGTGTTAGGAGTTAATGATCAGTGTTTAAACTATTTTTATTATTTTCCTGTGATGACAGCAGAGGACTGTGCTGCTGAAATGAAGTAGGAGTTTCTAACCTGTAATGCTGAAAAAAATAAGTCTGAGGCCCAGGGTGTTTAAGGCTTATGAGTAAAAATGTATGTGTACAATGGACACTGAACAAGATGGCCCCACAAATGAGGGGTGAATGTAAGGTACTTAAAGATGATATAAAATTCACATTTTCTGGGGGTCTGGGAGAACTTGATTTGCATTCATCTTTTGAAATGTCTGCCTGTACCCTCACGCAGCCTCAGACAGGACATACCCAACAGGCCAGTGCTCAGCTGGAGGCTGTTGAAGAGAAACAGAGCTCCAGCAGGAGCTGCTTGTTCATCAACCCTTGATTTCTTTCAACATTAAAAATGCTAAGAACTGTTGATCTTGCTGCAGGTCGGGTCAGGTGTGGTCACTCAGGGCTGATGTAGAAAAACAAAAGATGATACTTGGAGAAAACAGGATGACAGGAATGCAGAGGAGGGGTTGGAAAGGTGGTGGTGGGGGGTATTTGGCTTAGGAGAGAAGCATAAGAGTGGAAAAAGTTGGAAAAAGCAGTAAGGGATAGCTTGGTAGGGTGGGTAGGGAGTGAGATCACTGAACCTGGATTCAGAGGTGATCATTAAAAGTTTACTATGTTCCCGTGGTTTACACAGGACGGTTCTTGGCATTTTTTTGTAATAACATTTTTGATGTTGGAAGTAATCAAGGTGAGCAGAGCAGAACATCTGCATTATTAGGGAGAGCAGTAAATGAAATAC
>VWYH01010141.1:0-40902 GCA_013399365.1 Pampusana beccarii
TCTGTGATTCTGTGATCTCTTACTAAGTATAAGTTCACATTAAGTGTTCTTATATATTAAGCAAAAGAATTCCAGCTCCTAAAAATAACATCAGAGGTTCAAAAAGCTTCTTGTTTGCCCTCTAGTACCACTTAAAAATTCAGAATTTGCTTTCTTTTCTTATCCTCAAAAAAATAAGAAAAAAAAAACTTTCTGCCAATAGAAATACCTTATCAAGTAATTTTGAATATTAAAAATCCCTATGATAATGCTGCTCTATCAGCTTATATATTCTGATGTGTAAAAGCTATGGTTGGAGATGACTGAAAAATGCGAGCAATTAAATCATATTTGATTTGGGAACAACTGTCTTTGGTGGAGACTACAAGAATTCGATATGCTAGCAGTGTATCATAAATGTTATTTATGCAAAGACCAGTTTGAGCAACCCATGGCACTCACTTTGAGTTCTCTGCCAATAGCCTGGTATGGTCCCACTGGGAACTTGACCCATTCACAAGCATATTTCCCTGAAAGAAAAATGGGGAATAAATTAGTTTATGCCCTGTAGCTGGATGCTCATTCTTGGGACCCAGCCCCCCAAAAGAAGTTATATCCTCCTAACTGAAAACAAGGCACCTCAGAGGCTGTGCAACAGTTACATTCTTCATATACACAGAAATAAAAGAAAATATATTTATTTATGATAAAATATTTTAAATAGGACAGATACATCCTCATATGACCTTCTTGTTAATTTTTATTTTAGCTCTCAAGTTAGGTTATTTTTCTTTGGTAGTAGAGGAAACGTTTCATTCATCTTGGGTGATATCTAAAAATAAAACAAGAAGTACAATAGACGCCACTTCTATTTGGATATTGAAAACATGAGGAATTTTAGTAGAAGATTTGAATTATCCTTCTCAAACTGACTTTACGTTTTTTCTAACATGAGTTTGAAAAAAATAGATGTATTATAATCTGCAATAATTTTGGCTATTTTTATTTCATGAGGGGAAAGATTACTAGAATAGAGAGAAAAAATGACCATGCATCTGGTCACAGAAGCCTGAAAGTATTTAGGTTTCTAAGTTTTGGAAAAAGTGCTCAGTCACACAACTATATGACTGTTTTATATGATATACACTTCTGATTCAACAAATGTGAGGTTCTCCTTAGAGACACACGTGTATCTGACCTGGACTTACAACCATTCAATACCTGGTCTAACTGCAGTTGCTGGCAACTAGACCTCCATTAACAAAAACGCACATGGAATAGAAAACCCTTCACCCAGGAAAACAGAAATGGAGTTTACTGAGAAGACAGGGTAATGGTCAGGCATGGGGCATGGTAAAGCAAGTGTGTTGACAAGCCATGTTTACACACATCCAGATCATTTTAGTCTCTTATCCTTTTACTTTTCCGTATCTGATCCTCCACTAATCAGCTCGATCTGTCTCTTTCTACACCTTTGGTTCTTCCCCCCTGAAAAACAACCCATAATAAGCTTTGACAATCCCTAAGTGCTTTTTCCTGTATCTTGCAATGCCACCCGGTCCGAATGGTCCACCTGAGATCTGCTCTCATTGACTCACGTTGATGGCTTCCACAGCCAGACAGCAGGGCTAAGGCCCTCCTGGGAGCAGCCAGGGTAGAACGTCCCTTCCTCTGGCTGGGCTGTTGGGGTTCTCCTGCCTGCCACAGCACCTCTGTGCTCCTCCTTTATGTTCATGTGGACGACCTTCTTGCGGGTTAATCACCCTTCTGCTATAGCCCTGAGAGCAGCCAGGACAGGGTACCATACAGGTTTCCTAACATGCCAGTGCACCGTTGTGCTCCTTTGTGTGTACATGTGTGTGGACGCCACTTTTCTCAGACATAACAAACACGCTTTGCATTTTGGTCTGCAGGCCAGGGCTGAGTAGCACCCTGGTTGCACCAAGAGTGGTATTTCCCTTTTAATATGACTGCAAATGAAAGAAATACAAATCAGTCACAGCAATTGCTGTCAAACACTGGAAACACAATGTATTGCACTATGTTTTAGGGTTCTGAGGGCATTACACCCCACTTCTAGTAAGTTAGCTGGCTAAGAAGAGCTGTTGTGAAAAAGACCTGGAAGAGGTCTCAACAGAATATCTTCCCTCCTGTGCTCGGAAACTCTTTTAAGTTGAATCTCTTGCTGTTCAGTCACTGCCTGAGCTACAGCTCCTGCTCCATCACAGCCATGCCTGAGCCTGGCTATGGTCATGGCATGTGATGCCATGCCTGTCCTGGCCTCAGGCTGGGTGGGATGCTCATGGACCTTGCACTGACTCTGGGCCCTGTCTTGGGGTCCCATATCAAATTTCACCGTCTCATCCCAGGCTATCTCAGCACCCAGGGCCCTTGCGATGTTTATTGTTGGTACCCATCATCCTCAAGGACATGTGAATCTCAGGACCAAAGTATTGAGCCTTGCATGAGGTTGCCTTGGAAATGTCACAGTTTTGCAGGCAGTACTGCAGAAGGATTCAGGAAGAAGAATGACGATCACCTTTCAGGGACACTTGTGCTGTGCCTCCTTCTCTTTCCATGAAATGTTGCCTGAATTTAGCACCTTTCCCTGTTCCAGAGCCCCTTTGAGAAAAGCAAAACCATAAGGAACTACGTAAGTCCTACAGCTTCACACTGAAAATCATACGTAATACAGGACAAACTAACTATCAGAGCTGGCAGAATGCATAGAAGAGCTGTAGCTATACGTGACATGTCCAAAGTTACATGCTACATATATTTCCAATTAGCATAGATACAAAGTAAGACTGAAAATAGAATAAACTGCCATTCTTTGTCTAGAGGTATATTGATGCAAAGACAGAACCTAGTTGACTGGGAAGATAATCAGAGCAAATCTAATAAGCCGTGAGAACAAAACTGAACATCCACCACCACATACCCCCACATTTCCCCACATCCATATACCCACCAACACACATCCCCACACACACTGGTTAAGTGAGACATTGCTTTTCCCCAAAATGAAATGGTGCCTTATTGTTAGATATTCTGACCATGAGCCATTACATCTTATCATCTAACTTACCTTCATTTCAAGCTATTGTACAAGTATAGATACACACTGTATATATTACTCTGATGTAGATACTACTTTACATAGAAATAATGTTGTGTAGTTACATACTTATAATTGCCACAAGCTGGTGATTATTTTATTACTCCAGAATAAACATGAGCAGCATTTACAGAAGTTTTAAAAATGGGAGTCTGTTTCTAAATTTAACACATCCATTTCAATCCTTCTCCAGCTTGCCTGTCTGCAATCACTTCTGAGTATACCTGTGTTTGGAAAGATAACTCAACAAGCTCAGCATATTTTTATAAAAGCACAAAAGCTAAAAAAAAAAAAAAAGAAAAGAAAATTAAAAAAAAGAAAAAAATGAAAGGGTTGTTTTCAGATACAAGTAAAAACATGTTATTCTTGACTGGAAAAAAATACATGTATCAGCGGGAAGTGACTATGTGCTGGAACCTTATCATCAGCTTCTACTCCACATACATGACAATCCTTGAACTACTGTGGTAAGTAATTTTTACTGAAAAAATGTTGATAGACCAAAATAAAAAAATGAAATATGCTGTGTGTGTAACTCTATGTGACTTAGTTCTATTCTTTTCCTAATTGACTCTGTTATTAAATGTAAACCCCATCTTTATAACTTCAATACACATAGCTGTCTATGAAAGAAACTTATAACTGTCCAAACATAGATCTGCATTTTTATACATAGATGTCAAAGTACTTCAGTAAATTCCTCAGCAAGAACTGTCTTCCCACAAATTAGAAGACAATACACAAGATGTGAATCTGGCTCTTGGGATCTACGGTACAGCAAGCTAAAGTCAGAATCTGGGGAATGTGGCTATCTGTTCTGAGGGAATGTCACAAATGGGAGAACACGAAGTGGAGAAAATCGCAGGAAATGGTACACAGAAATATAGAATAAAGAGCTCCAGGGGAAGTAGCTACCCTGTGAGAAAGGTTTCAGAGATGGAATAAATGTCATTATCACACAGCAAATGGGCTTTTAGGATCCAGAGTATTTGCTGTGAAGATCAACAGTGTGAATGGTTTTACAAATTGCCCCAAGTGAGGGGAAATATTTAGCTGCTCCGTGTCATTACAAGGGATGATGCTTGCAAAAGAAGAGAAAGAACATGTCCCCAACTATCTCCAGAAAGGGAATTAACTACTCCTCTCTCCCTAAGCACCATTTCCTTATTTTGCTTTGTGAGAACCTTAGTCACCGAAACTTGCCTATTGAGTTTCTTGTTCTATAAATTCGTTTGATCAGTAGATCAGTTAACCCAGTATTCCAACTGATAGTAATTTATATCTGTTGGTCAGCTTTCAAATACTAATATACTCAGAAGAGTACATTTGGAATTAAAGCCTGTCTTCAAAAAAAAAAAAGCCCAACATGTGAAAATGAATAAAAATGGTACTTCTCACTTCTCAATTTCACAGAAAAGCTAAAGTGCTTTGCAAAAAAAAGTTGATAGAATTATAAAATTACCTCTGAAAGAATGCTCACACTACATACATAACATACACAACAACTTTTCAACTGCTGGATTAGATTGATGACAACTTGAGGACAACATTTTAATTCTACGGTTTAGAAATCATCTCCAAAATATAAACATATCAGATTTTACAGAAGCATATGAGAATTCTTTATATATAGAAATTAGAATACTTGCAATTGTGTAACAGTGCAAAAGTCACTTGTATTGTTTATGGAGAAAAAGAGACGACTTTATTATAAGATAACAAAAGAGGAGAATAGTACTATGACTTGTCATTTAAACCCTACTACACTAGTCAAAAAACAAACAAAGCAAAAGACTACTTGTATTTTGGAACATGTAGTTGTGCATCTCCCAACCATTACTTTTCTTTTCATATGTAACTACGGGCTGAGGCTGTGACATGTTAAAACATTATGGAATAAAAGAGGATGGGTGGGGAAGAAGGTTGGATCTATGTGTCTTGAGTCTTATCAGAAAGATAGGAAAACATTCAAAAGTGGCATTCTGACCTTATTGAATAGGTGAGTGCTGTGTGTTTCAGTCCACGGAGGGCTCTTCTGAATTCTGACAAGTGTAGCACATCTGCCAGTCTTCTCAAGTTTCCTTTGAAGCCTCATCTAACAGCTGTTTTCCATTAGCAACACCTTCTGTCCTCCATTCTCGCATTCCTCCACCTCTGTTTTCTGTTACCTTCTAGTCTCAACTTTCCAGCAAAACCCACTATCCTTGGGAAAGATAGCCCAGAAATTGATGATTTTGAAAAATGCTTCTAATCTGAGGATATATGCTTACATAAATTGGCCTCTTTAAAAAAAAAACTACTACAAGAATAGGACATCAGGATTCCTGTGATGAATACTGAAGAAAAGATACAAATGAAACTTTAAATTGAGAAGAAAATTGACTCGCAGTCTTAAGGTGTTTTTAGCTTGTACAAAAGAGAAAGCACTTATCCCCAAGAGGGAAAAGACAAATACAAGAATGATTAGAGTTTTAAAAGTAAAGGAAAAGAAAATAATTGTAGATATATATATATCTCTACAATCTCTTCCACTGACTTTACCAATTAAACATGTACATTATGCAAGATGGTGGATGAATTTAAGATTTCTAAATCATATTTATTTTATTTCTCACTAAAAACCCGCCAGTCATTGGTAATAAAATTCACTGTACCTCTTAATTCTGATCAAAAAAGGGAAACAATATAATACATGCTTGGAATTCTAACATTACATACTTAACACTTGTAGCAAACAGCCTCCTCTGCGAAGTTAGAACATTATTCTGACAGGGGTATGGAAAAAGCCATTTAAATTTTAACAAATAAATCCATAGGAATCACGATGTGCTGTTGGAAAGCTAAAGTGGTTAAGGGGCTAGATGTGTCAAGTAAATTGAATTATTCACTTACTTCCACATAGGTGGAACTCTACATCTCTTGTAAGACGACCATCCACATGAGCACGTGAAGAGAGGTGGGAAAAGAGGTGGGATGCAAGAACAACGACACCAATGTACTCCCACGGAACGTACTGCACATTTATCAGCATGTTTTTTTTCCTTTTTTAAATAACTATCATATCTGTTTTGCTTAATATACATCTGTCTTCTATGAAAACTCTAAATTCAATTTATAGTCCATACAGCACTAAGTATTTTTACCATTTTCCACACAAAACACACACTACATGTGACAAATATATAGTTGTCTTCATATTTTAAGGAAAGCAGTAAAACTTTCACACCCTTCTTCACTTCCCTTGCAAACTATTTTCTATTTTGGTTTGGTTTGGGTTTTTTCTTTTTTTTTTTTTNTTTTCTTTTTTTTTTTTTTTTCTGGCCACACTCATAACCTCTTACTCTCAGGAATAATTTATATAGATTTATTCCAAGCATCCATAAATAGTTCTGATTATTCTTCTCCAGAATAGACAACCAGAAACTAGTATAAATTACAGCAAAACATGCACAATTCTGAGTAATGTGTAGCCACACTGAAAAGGCCTATACATAAAAAAAAAAATCCTCCAGTTGCATAAATATTAAACTAAACCACACACAAAATCGTCTATCACTCTTCTATATATTGAATTTCTTTTCAATTTTGAGTGCCAAAATGAAGAATTATGGAGTATTTTTCTTTTTAAATTCTTTAAGAAGACACAGCTTGCTTTGCTAACAAAATAAGGGTTAGTTCCAGCTGAGCATGTCTTACTAGTCACACTTAACTTGATGATAAAGAGTTCATTCATTTTAAAATCAGAGAGGAGGATTCCTCAGATATACTATTAAGCCATTTTTCAGTGTCCATACTTAGTCCCTAGCCCTGCTGTAACCATGGGCATATTCATTTCTTGCCCTTGAGTGCAAATATAAGTTATTCCTGGGGATATTCTGATTGGACATAAAAGGAAATTTTTTTCACAATTAGAACAATCAGGCATTGGAATAATGTTCCCTTGGAAGTGGTGAATTCTCCAACACTGGACACTTTTAAGATTCAGCTGGGCGTGGTGCTGGGCCGTCTTGTTTAAATCGTGCTTTTACCAAGAAAGTTTGGACCAGACGATCCTTGCGATCCCTTCCAACCTAGGATTCTGTGATTCTATGAAATAGCATAGAGGTAAGACGGCTATCGTTTTGGCTGCTGCACTAGAAACTGACCTGGAAGAGTCCAAAAATAAAAGTGTGAATATCAACAGACTGAATTTGAGGGCCACAACTTATATGTGTGGATTTTACAGGAACATCATGTGGCCAATTGATAAATAAAGCAGAAATGTGGTTACAGCTGTTCTGGAGGAGTATTGTACAAAACAGATATCATGTTAATCTGTACAGCATGGGCTCTCATGTCTTTGCTGGCCCAGGTAGCTGGGCATTCTGGGTAGCTTTGCAGGACAGGTTTTTGTAGTTGCTCTCTGTCCTCTTAACTAGCTTATTTTCTTCTTAGAAGTGAGGGAAAACAAATACCTGGAATTTCATATTTTGTATTTGACAACCACCAATCGATAAAGAGAAATCACCACAGATTAAGGTACTCAGAGAACATATGACATGATTCAGCTACAAAACTGTTTATAAGTATATATTCTATCACTACTGTTGGAATATTATAAAAGTAAAGAATGTTCTGGCAGGTGCAATTTCACAAAAAGAGTCATTGCCTCTGTAAGCTGGGAAGCCAACTGCCATGCCTTGATGCAGGTGCCCACCTGGGAGTATGAGTGGGAGATGACTGCAGACAGTTCTAAACTTACCATGCCTTGTATGTTTTTTTTAATGTTAAAAAAAGATCCAAATATTATTAGCTAATTTTTCTTTCAAGTAGGCTTGTGGAAGAAAGGGAAGTGGAATAATGGAGCTTTTTGGATGTTCGCATCTGATTTGGGTTTGATTTTAACAAAGATGAGGAATTTTGCATATATTTACTAATTAACTGTCCAAAACCACCATGAAATAAGTACATGTTATCATCTCCAGCACCTTTATTATAGGTGAAAACAAAAACAGAAAAACTGCAGTTCGACTTAGATATTGTTTGACAACTGGAAAATCTTTTTACATTGAATCTGACATATTTGGTAAATAAATTATAAATTATATATAAATAAATTATCAAGAGACAATAAACAGGAAACCCTCCCCCCCAATATTATCTTTATGAGCAGTTTCGTACTTTGTATGCATTTTAATACAGTCAATATTGCCTTCACTTCCCCTTACTACAACAGCAACTGTTTTGTCTTTAGGTATAATACAGGAAAAACTCTTGCACCAACCAGAATATTTTCCATAGATATGAGTGTGATAGATGCCCCATATCAAAATTACACTAGCTTAACAGACTTTGCATTTAGATACCTAGTAACCAATTCCATCAGGGAAATGGATTCACTGAAAGATCTTTTCCAACACAAAGCTGTCTGCTGGCAGAAATGTGAACACATGCATGAAGGCACTACAAAAAGACCAGTTAAACGACCAAAACATAGGCAAGATTTAGGTTAATTTGTTTGTTTTGATTTTGTTTTTTAACCTTGTATAAAGCAGTGGGTTTTATAGTGTTGATTTAGATCATATCCAAGCATAGTTCTTCTAAAAACAACTGTGTTGATCAGAATTTGCTTTAGAAGACATTCAGTGGCTGTTCTTTCCAAATAAGATGCATATCTGTATTGATGCTGAGAGATAAAATAATAAGAGAGACATATTAATTTAAAATCTGTTTGTTTATTCAAAAACAAGGCACTATAGAAAGTGTCATTGAGTCCTACTAGTATGCAAAGAATAGAGATATCTATCCAGAATTTCACCTCTCTTGGTTACTCAATAACAGTTTCATTCATTTTTCCCTTGTATGGGAAGAACGATGCCTTTTGATGTTGTTTTGCATGTTGACTCCAACTATCAGTGTCACTGAGTAAGCTGATAGAGCCAACATGCTTGCTAACAATATAAAACATTTTCTATTGATTGAATCATTCATTTCCTTTCTGGTTTTATTACCAACAAGCCATGGTTATGCTTAATTGATAGTTCTCTGTTTTTCCCTACTGCACATTCACAGATTTTAAAAAGGGCTAACTGCCTTTCTCTTAAATCAGATAGTGCCTGAATTAATTCTTTACACTGACACCTTTGCATTTAAGGTCTGGCTTTGGCTCAAATTGTAGAAAGTCTCATTTAGACCATATGGCTTTATTGTCATACAGTAATTAAGCAAATGGTGGGGGAGCATTTTATTTATTAGACTGGTAACTGGCTCTACATGCTTTTGAGAGTTTAGCAGGCCATTACATACTACACGGTAGAAACCAGTGTAGCACAGAGAAAGGAGCAAGACAAGAACAGAAGAAAAGTGAGAAGCTCGTTAAAAGTCCCACCTTCACAGAGATGGTACATATCATCTTATTCCTTCTGCTTTGTTCCTACACACCAGAAATCCTCCTCTTTCCCCATTGTAAGTCTAAAGACAGTCCCATACAGATGGAGAACTACTGTCTTGCTCTCCTAAAGTGAAGAAATCCTTCCTCCCTGAAATATAAAGAGTGCAAATTCTCCATTTGAAAATTTTAGAGAGATATATAATTTTTTTCCTCACTTCCCTGTCACTGCTCAGGAAACTTCAGCCAGAACAAGAAAAACATGGCAGTGTTAGTTTCCTCTCCCAGCTGCCTGGGTGCTCATTCACCCAAGATCAACTCAGTCTAACGATTTTACCCTCCTTAACACATACATGGACTTCGGCCTTTAGCAGCAAAGAAAAAAATTGATGGAAATTTAAAAGCCATGTAAAACACTAAGATTTTGAGTTCTCCTGGTTGCAGAGTAAGATTAAAACAAAGTTCTTTGTCCCCTCTAATTCTTATTACTTTTAACCATGTATTTTGGCATACAGTTGAACAACTTCATGCCAGTGCAGACAGCTGGTATAACAGCACTTCATGAACAGATTAAGCAACTGATGAGCAGCTTCTTTTATACACAAATTTGCAAAAGTAACCAGGCCAAATGTACAACTGTTCTGAAGTTGTTTGTGTCAGAAAACGTTAGCTTCAGTTGGACATGATACTCCTAATGAAACACTGGCCTACATACTCTTAACTCTGCATTCAATCAGATTTTATTTTTGCCAAATATGTATATTTCAATCCCACAAGCTCCAGGTGTTTATCCTTCAATTTAAGTTTAGATTGCTATTTATGTCATGTAGGAAGATTTCTTTCTAGTAGTAATGTCTGCGTTTTCTGTTGATCAACTTTTCAAGCATTCAAGTGTTATCAGTTGCCACTGTACACAATAGTATTCAAAAAATTAGTGTGACTGTTTAATTACTAGGTACTATGGGAAAGAAAAACACTGGGAGCAGTTTTTGTTATTCCTTTGCTCACATAAAAAGATGAAAGCTCTAAGTTCTTGTAATACTATAAGGCCAGGAATCTGCTATACTAACTCCTGTAAAACCACAGATGAAAGAGATTATTTTCTAGCTCAAAGAGTTTACAGTCTGCATGTCCAATATCAAATTTGTGATCAATACAAGACAAACCTCAGCATAATAGGCCACATCATCAGTGCTCTTGGAGGTTAGTGGCTATCAGGTTTCCCACAGGAAAGTTTTCACAAATAATTTAAAGAAAGTGGTGCGTTAAACAAAGTTCTTCCTAAGTAAAAGAGGCAACAGGACAAAAAGTGTGAAAGTATTTGAAAAAATAACATACAAGTGATCCAAGCTGACATCAGAGAGAGACAGAGCATAATTCTTACCTTAATGTAAACACAAAGATACCTCACAAAGTACCCTAATGATGATAATGATAATACTTTGTATATGTGGATAGCCAGAATGGAAGAAGGTGAATGAGGACAATCTCAACACATTCAGATTCCAATGAACCTCTTTATGACAGCTTTGAAGCCTGGACACAGGCAGTTTTAGTAGATTTGTCAAAGCCAGGCATCTCCTAAGATTTCATAGGTCAGATTTATGTTGACTTTTGTCTATGTCTTTGAAATGCAAGCTTTGTACCCTCACTAATCAAATACAAAGCATAGTTGTCCTTTAGGCAGTTCGGTTATGAAAACAGTGAGGAAAATCAGAACTTTTAATAGCAATATTGAAGTACAAACTTCAGAGAATATACCATGTGACAAAACAAACACGTCCTGTCTACACTATCTCCTCTCCATCTTTCTTCTATTTCCTGAACTGTTTCTATACCTTTTATATTTTTATCTTCCTTATAATGATCCAACTGCTCTGAAGAAGGCTAGAAGTTCTTTAATTCCACAGACAACCTCCTTTACTATCTAACTTTTAGAAATGCAACTCTGCATGGTAGCAACCAGTGCCAATTTCCAATTTTTAGAGAAGAAAGAACTCATGAGAAGATAAAAAGCAGCCCTCTAATATATTACTAACTCTTATTCTCAGGAACTTTCTAACTTGTTTACTCAAATAGCACTACAATTTCCCCAAGCTGAAAAGCGAAAGAAAGCAATTCCTTCCATATGTCAGCTTTTTAATAATCAATTAATATAACAAGAGCTCTGCCATCTGCACCTGATCCAGCGACAGAATAGCACTCCCAGAGGGGAAGCATCTTCAGCTTGCGTTCACCTGAATCACAAATAATGAAGAAGGTGAGCAGTGGAATCAAAGGGAATGAAAGAACAAGGATGGTAAAGTCCCAGCTGGAGGAAGGCAGCAGAGATGGATCTTTTTATGTCCAGCAGGAAGACATTAAATCTGAGTTGTTTCACCGGAGAGAAATAAACCTTCAAACTTTCAATACTGGTAAAAGAGCAACATCAGTCAGTGTAAAAGGCCTCATTTACAAAGACTGCCCAGACACTGGTCAGATAAAGTTTTTCAAATCTAGTATCAAATTTAAGCCTCAAGACAACGTAACCTGAAGAGAACACACTAGAACAAAGCAGTGATTCAAAGCTCGGGGGCCTGGAGGTCAACTTACAGCTCAGCTGTAGGGATTTACCCTGTTGCAATCCTGCGTGAACTTCAATGGTTGATGTTGTGTTGTCTGACTTATCTGTTTAGGTTACCAGTTGTTTTGGGAGGTGGCCATCTTTTGCACAAGAAAAAAACAGCAGCTCACATTTTTCACCTAGACATATTGATCTTCTAAATTTCCAGAAAAATTTTCTTCCCACAAAAATAAATATGCCCGAATCCAGGTATAGAGGAAAGGAGCTACAGATGATGTCTGAGAAACCTCACTGACAGTGCAGTTCGTTGGCCTGACTCACCTTTTGACCCTACATCACTAGAAAAAAGGTGCATCTTAATTTCGCATGGACAATAAAGATGTTAGAGTTGAGAAACCACGATTACAGCAAAAGCACAGGAGTTACAGGTGACTTCCATCCAGCAGATTCTGCTGCATCTACCTGCAGCAGAATGGGAGAGCAGACAGCAAGAGGAGAAGGAAATTGCTAGATGGGCATAGTGAGGTAGATTTGCTACAGCTGTGCCCCAGGTAGGTGGGGGAGCTGACTACCTGGGAGAGCACCAGGGAGAATTAGGTGAGAGCAGATACTGCATAGCTGCATGTGTACAGTATGTTAAATTACTAGCACCTGCTCTATACTGGCTGGTTGACACTGACTGCCAATCAACAGTCCCCAGCAAGCCTTTAGCTTAGGCCAACTCACACTTTACCAGATGGACATGGTTCAGCACATAAGAGGTTTATGAGCAGCCTGTTTTGGTGGTTGATACAGTTTACTACCACAGATGAAGGACGTTCCCTTCATTCAGTGCCCAGGAACATGCCTGGGGATTTTGAACTTGCTAATGTAGAATATGTGTCAAATGCCCTTCCATGCTCTGCTGCATGGATTTAATGAAATTCTTCAAGAAAAAAAAAAAAAAAAAAGCCCTTCCCAAACAAAACACTCTTGCAAACTACATTTAGAAGAATCAAATACCGCTATCAAACCAGATTTTTTTTCACATTTCACAGTTCTCTATCCCACAAGCACAGAAAAGCATAAAAGCAATCAAAAATCCTTTTTGAAAACTTTCTGAACGAGGACACAACCACAATGTTATGAATGAGCGAGGCATCAGGAGTGGTAACTGGGCTTCATGCAATAACCACTAACTGTGGTTATGTTGAATTAGTGCTCCTTATACTTTTTAGTGAGTAAAAGCAGGATGATTTAAGGTTTTGCTTCAGTTCCAGAGGGCTTTAAGGCTTTGATGTATGATGTATGATGATGCAAGGTCAAACCAGTGCTAGCATACTTGGGCTAGATCTTGATCCATAATTGATTCATATTTTGTACGTGTTCCTTACACTGATGACCATCAACTCTTGGCTGACAAGTAGTAGCTATGTGAGTGCCCTTTTAAAACAAGGCAAATGTCCTTCACCTCACGTAATTATGGTCCGTTGCATTATGCCATATGGAGGGGGAAAGCCTCTTATTTGTCAGGCTTTTACAAGAATAAGAAAAAAGTTGCCTGCATACTGTGATATATGGTTCCTAATTTCCAGAGAGACAAAAATAAGAGACAGTGTTAAAACAACTTAAAGGTACAGATACCTTGACACAAATCATAGCCAGGTAGCATGTGAGGCCTTATTATGTCTCCTAAAAAGATATGGCTATAAAGTATTCAGAACTTACTTTTCTGTAATCACCTGAGGTAAAGACAGAAAAAACTTGGGGAAAAAAAAAAGAGGCAGCAGCAAAAAGCAGCTATTCAGGCTATCTAAAAATATACATATATTTCTCCTTGTAAAGGCCACATACACTTGCAAATTCTGCTGCAACACAAGCTGAGCACCGATAGTGAGAAAAGATCATTGATATTTTAACCTTTTTCCACTGGCTGGGTAATATTTACTGATCATTATCATCTCTACCAATGAACTTAAAAAAAGATTATTCTAAGAAGCATTTTCCTCGCAGATCATATCAAAGCTCCTCAAAATCATGTGGCTCTGGTACTTTTAAAGTCTATGCTAAACATCTTCTGGCATAAGCCTGCTGGTTAGGAAGAAAACTCCCCATTTCTTTCAATTTCTGGTTTAGCCCTAAAGCACTCACTAAGATTACTAGCCTTAATGTTTATTTTTATTCCACCTATCATTCAAGCTACAAAATATAACAGTATGTGATTATAAATATCTTTTTATCTGAGAAGTTATGGCCTCAGCGTTAAGACAACAATCTGAATAGCAGACTGTGGCATTAAAAAAATACAAAACCAAAACCCAAACCAAAACAAATAAACAAACAAACAAACAAAAACAACAACCCAACAGACTAGTTTTCCAGAAAATTGATCTATTATTTAAACTCTTAATTTTTTTTTTTTTTTTTTTTTTAATGTGAAAGGTGTTCTTTGATCAGGTTTACAGACAGACCTCAGAATATATGAAAAATGTCCATGCTGGGGCAGCATCAGTGTGGTTCTGTTTATTGAAGATGAGGCCCAGAAGGTTATTAATTTACCTTCTCTGCCCAATAAAACTCTTTCCACATCTCTGTCAAAGACATTATTGATTTACACAGATAAAATAAGCAGCCATACAGCAAAATACTACAGCAACTACTACTATTGTTGTCCATAGTGTTGGGAATACTGGACATTTAAGTACAGTCTATCTTATTTTCCCACTATTCCCACAGAATAAGTTGAAGAGTCTTAACTATTTTAAAAACCTGATTGTGTTTTGTCATTCTTTTTAAAGTCACCTCATTAGGAGTTAAAATTATGACGCACATTGTGAATACAAAGACAGTCAAGTATGAAATCACACGTCAGCCACGAGACCTAAATCCACTATGAAGAGACAGTGATTATTCTGATTATGAACTTAATAAAGCTCTAAAGTATTTTTTAAATGGCAGACAAGTCAAAAGGAAGTAATTTTAGCTTATCAGCAACCAACAGCAGCACTATAGCTAAATTTAGCCATATGAATGCTAGTCCTGCTGCAAGTTGTATAGTACTTAAAGTTAATCATGAGACCTTGTAGATGTATAATGTCAAAAACCATTCCTCAGAGGAGAGCATCAGCAAAAAAAAAATACTTTCAAGCAGTGTGCCAAACATTGTAAGTTTTAAAGTAAGAGTTTACAGAAGGGCTTATCCCAGGTAACCTACATGTTTGGCACCTAGACTTTTCCTGCATTTCTCTTCATCTCTAAGGATCATATTTTCCAAGATCATAAGGTTCTAGCTGGCAAATTATTCTATATTGAAACTAATTTCAAGTCACTTTGGTGTGTAATTAATAATGCCCACTCAAGCATTCATATATTTGCAATATCCAAATCGCTCAATAACGTCTTGATCCTAGGTTCCTTCAAGCTGACAGGAGCTCTTCCACTGCCCTTGTTGTATCTGTCAGAAATCCAAATCAATATGAGGAAGGGGATAGCCAAACTTCTGTAAGTCATGCATCTCTAAGGACAACTTTTACATTTTTCTGATGCAGAAAAAAAAAAATCCCTAGAATTTAAGAGTAGTGTTTTATTCAGCTAGGCTTGCAAGGGGAAAATGTCTGTCTGACTACTGTGAGAGATCCAGAGACCTCTCACTGTTACAACAGTAGAGGTCTGTTGGTCACTGCAAATTTAACAAATGTCGGGGGAATTTTGTGACGGATTTTCATTTTTACTTAGCAAATCACTGCAAGCAGAGTATTATTGAACTTCATAAAGCATAGTGAAAGCACTAAAAGCTAGTAATTTTGTTGAAAGCAAGTGACTTTAGTAAGGCAGGAAAGACCCGGTGTCAGAGTTGGACTTAGAATTCAGTCCATGCACTTGACTGTCTTTCCACCTATAAAGTGCTCTGCAATTGAGTCAGCTTGTGCTTCCATTTCAACAGCAGCTTGTACACCATTTTCAGCCAAGATAATGTCAGGCAGCCAACATATCAGAAGATTACAGAGCTTATGCACATCTGAAGGACTAACCTTGGCTGGCTGCCTGACACCCACCCAGTTGCTTTCTTACTCCCCTTCCTCAAAAGCATGGAGGAAAAAAAAACATGAAAAAGCCCATGAGTCAAGATGAAGATAGGGAGGTCACCTACCAATTACCATCACAGGCAAAAGAGATTCGACCTTGGGAAAGTGAATTTAATTTATTGCCCATTAAAATAGATTTAGATAGTGAGAAACCAAGACAAAATCTAAAATACCCTCCCAACCTCCTCTTCTCCCCAGGCTCAGTTTCAGTCCTCGTTCCCAACTCCTCTACCTCTCCCCACCTCCAAGCGGTGCAGGGGGGTGAGGAATGGGATTTGTGGTTGGTCCGCAGCAGCTTCTCTCTCCTGCTCCTTCTTCAGACTTTTCCCCTGCTGCAGCATGAGTCCTTCCTATGGGCTGCAGTCCTCCATGAACAGCTCCAGTGTGGATCCTCAAGCGATACTGACCAGACATCCTCAGTGATGTGAGTTAAATGAATAGAAACATTTTCCCAGTCAAATATCCTATAACTAAAAGTAACTAAAAATAGAAATCCTGATATTTAGTTGAATGGGTCAGCCTGACCTTGCAGAAAGTTGTGGTGGGAGAGAAAACTTGAGGACAAATAGACCTGAGAGAATAAAAGGGTGTGAAATTAACTCAGGATTGTGAGAAGCAGAATCCGGAATAGAAAACAAGGCAGTGGGTGACAACTGGGATAGCTGGGCACAGCATTCACCTGAACAGCAACTATTACTGAACAGATTTTCTGCATGGAGAAGGAACTGGCAGACAGTTGAGGAGGTGTCAGCGACAAATGCATTCTCTTAGAGACAGCAGCAAATACGTTAGAAGAGAAAGAATAATAGATTAAGATGAGAAACACAGAGAGGCCAGTGATGGTGAATTTTAGTTTAGTCAAGTGATCTCACAGAAATTGTTGTATGAGGAGTTTCAGTGAGGGCTTTACGTGAGATGAAGGTTAGATTTCTGCAATAGAGCATCCTCTTGCCTTTCATCTTTCTGACTTGTCCCTTGTCTATCCTCTGCCAACCTATTTCTCTCCTCCCTCACCTGCCCCCTTTCTCTGTTTCTGTGCATGCTTCTCCCCCTTTTGTTTTCTTTTCTATTTGATACAACAAATTAAATGAAAGTCAGCTCTTTTCTAAGTAGTAAGAAAATAAGATTTCATTAGTTCGTCATTTTTCATACCAAAAGTAAGAAATAAGTGCAGTATCTTCAAACTGCTGGTCTTTTGTGTTATTTCTTCACATTATTCCATTCTAGCTTGTCAATTTACACTACAACCACTACATCATGGCTTAGGGTTCATCCTCTACTCTGTTTGGAGTTTCACCCAAGAGAACTTGGTACTCAGGTGGAAAACCAATAGTACACATATAGTCAGTAATCTCTCCCTCTAAAGCAAAACAGACACTGTCTTGTTCTTCCAAAACATTTTTATGTAAACAGTATCTATTCATTGTGTTTTCCCAATGATAGAGTAGTACTTTAGAGGAATTTAGTTAGTGTATGTGTTGTATTCCATCAAACTCATATACAGTTTTTGGTGAAGAAGAAGAAGGGAAGGACTTCAAGCTACTTTTAGGTAACACTAGAAATGAAAGTGTGTCTGCATTATGTGCCTTTATATGCATACCCCTGGCCATGGATGCTGAACATAAAACTACAAAAATTAGTCAGCTTAATTGAGTAACAGTAACTGCTCAGACGGTGGAAATAACAGGCCAATGGCAAACATTTAATGTGACATTATTTGACTGAAAATATTAATTTTAAGAGAACTTCAAAAACCTGGCAGTCAGTACTAGTGTTCAGAAAAATGCACTTGGTGTATTTCTAGGTTACACTTTTATCAAGACAAAACCACATTTATATGTTCAATATGTGATGAATGATTTATTTTATTACCTCCAAATATTATGACTTGTTATTGCTGTTCATTCGATTAGATTTTCATCTCTTTTTGGTAGGAAAACATTTTTAGATATGCTTTTAAAATATTCTCTAATACAAGCAATTGTTTGCTTCCATTATTATTATTATTTCTGGAGATATTATCTGTGTCAAAATATTCAGTAAACATGATATGATGCCAGCCCTGAAAATTGTTCTGTGAATATTTTTGAGTTCTGTTATGATATGAGAAATGTAGGTCTGGTTAACCTTTATTTATTTTTATTGCTGTTTAGCAATTATGTATTTTGGAAACACTTTTAGATCTGTCTGCTAAATTTTAAATTTCTATGCTAACTCTGTACTGATTGCTTTCCTCATACTTTCCTGACTTCAGTAATTTTAAGAACTAAATTTCATATGTGTTAGATATTCCCAAATAATTAAATGTATGTTTGTTTTCAGGACTGCAATCAATAGTCAGCAAAGTCTGTCCTGAATATGGAAAATCTTAAGTCGTCGTAAGATATAGTCCTTCACTGGTATAGTCAAATAGAAGTTGAGAGAAAAGCAGTGTTAAATGGGAGAGCATATGAGTTAATTTAAATAGCATTCTAGAACTTAATAGAGAAAGCTTCTGACTCTTTTTTTAATTATTTTTAGCATCCTCACATTTACTTCCTGCTTCTTTCAATCTGGGAATGCAATCTTTTCTAAAGAAAGCTCATCACAAGCAACAATTACTTTATGCAAGATCTTGAACAATTGAGCTATTGCTGGCCTACAGCTACAGTGTTCTAATTCCAGATACACTCACATGATGGTACTATAATTAAAAACAGAGAAGAGAAAGTGTAAAAACAACATGCAGTCACACGATAAAACATGTCTTCAGTAGCTACTGAAGAGTCACATGGCTATAATCACAGCAAATTAATAAGACTCTATAAATAGTTTGTGTTCATTTCCTGTGCATTGCACATTGCATATCACTGATAAATTATTTTCACACTGTGTTGCAGGTCATTGATAAATTAGCTATAAACATTCTGTCCTCCAGAATAGATTAGTTTATCATTAGCTACATTAATGCTTTCCACATTTCTCTTGATCAGGAATTAAGAAAACTATACTAAGAGAGCTATTCACATCTAATTCAATGATTCAATCAGTGCTATAAAATCATTATGAAAGAAATCCATTCTCACTGTCTATTACTTTAATGGGGTTAATTGATCTTTCACTGAATTTCTTTACAAAGAAGGGCAAGACAGTGAGTGTTTTGTTCTTGTAGATCAGAATCTGAACAAACAGTGTAAACAAAACAATAACAAAAAGAACCCTTTTCTAAACCATTTTGCTTGACACAATTGAAAAATCCTTTAAAGTACTAAAGCTAGGGTCTATATTAAAATAAGAAACATATAAGGGTTTTTTTTCAAAGCTCATTAAAGTTAGTAAAAATGTTTACTGTGATTGTAATGGGTTGTAAATCCCAATGAAATGTAGAAGGCTGGTTGTACATGTGACCTTCATGTTGTTTCACTTAGGTCCTTATTAGCAACTCCTAGGCTTAGATACCCCATGGCTCCTTCTTTACCACTGAGCAATGACCATTAAACAGGCTATCATTACTACTGGATTTTAATCTTCCTGGCTGCCCTCATGGACAAGAGATGATTCTCAGAAAAGCATGTTATACCGATACACTTTGAAGGAAGTAGCACATTTGGTGAAAAATTTGCCTAGCAAGGAGCACAGGTGTCTGCCTGTGCATTTCTGATGTGAGATCTAACAGAATTCTCCTGTCTCTCCGTCATCCCCACAGAATGGAAACAAAACGGCTCGTTCAACAGCACTGTCTGACAGCCTTCCTCTCAAACTTTTCCACTGCTCTGTAGTCTACCTGTCTTAAGGAAAGGGCTTTTTTAATTTCCAACAGACTAGAAAGAGTTGAGTCAACAGTTATTTTCCTCCATTCAAATTCTTGCCTGTACCTGTGTAGCAAGCAGTACCAGCGCGTTTCAAAAGATGTATCAAAACCCCAAGCCTACCAGCAGACATGTTGCTTTTTTCCTGGGATTTTCAGTTGCAAGAGAGCAAGACCATTTTCAACTTATAACTATGGTATTAAGTTACCCAGTTGTAAAATAAATTATTTATATGGGTTATCTAAGCTGAGAACTGAGTTGGGATTTAAGATTTTCTAAGGCTAAGGAGATTAGAGTTTTGATAGCAAACCAAAACACTGTTAAGTGTCTCTGTGCAAATCACCAGACACTTTTCATAATTAACAAAATTACCACTCTTTAGATATTTTTTCCATAATAAACAAGTTAAACATCTCAGAATGGCTGTAAAATTTGGATGGCAAGGAGATATATTCCACTTTAAAATGGATCTTAAGGTCTTGTCACATAAACTCTGTGACTTTCTTTCGACCCAGAAAGCATACTGATAAATCTAAAGAGTAAGGGGAACTAAAGATCACCTTCACAAATGCAGAAAAACAGGAGCTCCTCCCTTCCTATCTTTCCTATTAATCCTCTTCCTCTTTCCTGGTATTTGATTGCTTGCTTTATGAAAAAATAAAGATCCTACTTAGCCTTAGGTAAATCTCATTTGATACTTTCTTGCAAGAAGGTATCAAGCAAAAACACCATCAATTGTTTTGATACAATACAGGATTTGCAATTTATTTATTCCTGGTTTTGTCCATTAGTGTCCTTTGCTCTTTCTGTATTATTGTCTTGCATTGTCAAAACCAGAAAGGACATGAGAATTTAGTAAGTCTGCAAATTACTGTAAAATGGGATTAAACATAAATATTTTTAATAGTTTTTAAGGTGCCTTTTTGAGTCATTTTTTGATAATTGGCACAGGTATCTGGGAGTCTCAAATCTGAGCCATGTTAAAATGGTTGCAGAAAAGAGGAGGTGAATGAAAGGAACAGGTAGTTCTGCAGACATCTAAGCCCTGATAAGTGGATATATTCCACAGATGAAAGAAGCCAAGACAAAATGACTTGAGCAAGGTCTCCACAGAGAGGAGCCCAAATTGCTTCTCACTCTGCAACTGTTAGAGATTTTTGTTCATGCAACAGCGAAGAGAATAGGGAAAGAATTGTTAAAAAAGAAAAATTGAGCTGTTTTTCCTATTTCACTGTGTAGTAAAAACAAACTTTCTTTCTTGGTGTTGCTGAACAGTAGAAACCAACTCAAAGTCGTACGACTTCAAACACAGCCAACTTTTTTGGCAGTCAAAAAATTTTTTTAAATTTTTTAAAACGGTAAGTGCATGGCAAGAATTTCGGGGGAGCATTTTTTCAGCTTTACTTGACATAAAATGTTGCTTTAAGCTGGTGAGCTAATTACCTAGCAATTTAACTAGCAAAACAGAGACAAGATAATGAGAGGTGGGACACCAGCTTGGCCCTGGAAACCTCATGATTATAACATATTTCCCAGTCAACAGTTAATAGAAATGTAAACCTGGAGATGGACAAAATTGGTTTTGCAACTAACAAAGAGAACAAACATATCTTATTTAACAAACATAAATGGCACCATATATAGTAAATTCAGGTGTAACACACAGTCGCAGACCAGTGAAGAGTAAATGTGTAAAAGCGTACTAGCAAACATTTAAAATTACTCCAAATAGATTGTAGAGTGGAAAAGAAGAAACCGCTAATAAACACATCATGGTTTTTTTCAGTGAAGGATCTGCAGCCGTAGGACCGAAGGAGAAGGGGAATCATGAGCATAACACCAGGAGAAGGGGTAGAAACTAAGAATGTATATAAAAATTTTAATTGCATTTCTATTCTTTGGGGGTTTTTTGTAATAGTTACATCCAGACAGATAATTATTCTTTAATTAGACTGCTAAGATTTAATTTGTACTAACGATAAATTGTTGCTTTATCCGTAGATATTCTTCGTCTATGAACATAATTTTGAGAATAACATTGTACACATAGGCTCCTTTTGAAGCAATATAATTATTCAGATTGTGCAACTAAATTCAAGGAAGTATTAGAAAAGCCTCTGTCGTATCTTTTTTAAGCTGGCACACCACATTATGGATGTATATATTTAGTCATATTGCAATGCATTAGATTTTACCTTGCTGGCAGACACAACGTAGGCACTTCTGTGGGTAACTGCCAATTCCATCTGCCCACCAAATGATTGCTCTTTTATAAAGTAACAGTTTTACAGAGATTATGTACTAGGTTATGTAGTATCAAGAGGTATACACTTTCATATAGCGTATTTTAGGCTGAAATATTCATCAGTTTACCTACAGAGGAAATAACTAGAAAGCACTCAGTACTTGTCTGAATGGTACCATCTAAAATATTTTATTCTCCCTTCTCCTCAAACAAAGAAAAGAAAGTAAACTTTTGTAAGAACGTTCTTTCAATATTCTCTGAAAGCATTGTAAAAATGCTGAGTTATGTTTGTTTCTGACTGGTAAAAGTTCAGTATCTCGTAACCAGGTCCATGGAGCTCATTGCAGCAGCTAATGATCAGCAAACCAGCCTTCAAATGGCTTTAGATTTAGAATAAGAAACAGCATTACATTATTCAGACATGACTGGAGCAAAGGTCCTAAGCAATCCTTAATGTGCAGTAAGCCACAGGTCAGCTCTTTTTTTTGGAAGAATTACCATACCAACTGTTCCATTGTGTAAGAATGGGAGCATAGGGTAAGATAATTCTATTTCTGCTCCTCCTTGAAAAAAATAAAAACAACTTTATTTTTAGTGTGATTTCTGTTTCATGAATTGTGTTTAGCTGGTCTGAAAAGTGAATCCTGCAATTCTCTAACCCCTATAATAAACTTAATCACACAGTAAAATTAAGTTAAATATCCAGCATGAAGCTCAAGAAGCCAGACACCCAGCTGGACACCTATTTACTCTCTTTTATTGGTGGGAAGCACATTCTTAGTCTTCATCAAAGTCACTAGTGATGTATTTTGCAGAGAGCCCAGAAAAATGAGCATATCTAAGGAAGAGAAACAATCTAAAGGAGATTTAACTGCCTGCAAATTTTTAATACGTATACATTTTCCAAGAGTCTCTGCTCTGAATGCAGCGAAGGCAGTAAGAGATGGAGAGAAATGTCCATACAGCCAGACCAGACCCACTATTTAAGTCATGCAATACTTCTACATTTGACAGGCAAGAAAAGCAAAGTCATTAGTTTGTGTGTGTGTGTGCGCGCATATATAACTTGTCGTGCCTAGGATACTGCAACTCTTAAACTGTATTTTCAGTACTACTTTTGTTTGACTTAACATTTTTACATTGAAAAATTCAAAGACTTTGGTGCAAAACAAAAACATTCACTCCCCCAAAAAAATCCTAGAGATGTTCAGGAATGTTAACAATTTAACAATTTTATCAGCTTTAAAGTCCATCAGCGTGATCTCAGTATCAAGTTTCAGTTCTCAAATACACAACTGAAAACTTCAAAATATTTCATTTCTAAGAGATTATGGTAATATGTTCTGTGCATTCTATTACAAATGGAACAAATGGAAAAGCACACATGATAACAGCTATGGTCACTTCGTAAGTTGTTTGCAAACTCATTGCAAGACAGCGCTGATAGTAAATATTCTGCAAAACTGAACATGCTGTCCTTAATCAAAAGTGAGTGAGGATGCTCAATGGCCAAAAAGAATTTCAAAGGTTGACAATTTTCCTTTGGCAGTGGACAGCCCTGAGAGCTTGTACCTTACTCCCAATTTGTGTTCGACTCCTCAGTTGAGAGAAGACTGTCTCCATCCATGCACAGTTCCACCCATTTTATTCATTTCCCTTTTTTGGGCAAAGGACTTGGTACCTCAACTTTCAGTCCTTTACAGATCTGTACATCAGATCACCTTCAGTCTAGTACACATCTATATAAGGTGTCGATGCAAGTTGCCTGTGCATGAACTTTTAGAGCAATGTATTTGTCTCTGCAGCACCTGAGAGGCATTGAGCACTCTATAACCTGCCCCAGCCTGAGAGTCAGCACGGTGTCCCATTCACAAAACCCTCTAATAAGACAACATACAGATTCTAAGTGCAGTTGGCATGGCAAAACGCATGGTTTCCTGGGACAGTGGCAGTTTCAGCAGTTACGCATTAGATGGTGGGAGGTAAAATTGCATGGGTGCTATTGCGTCAGGAAAGGAGAAAGCAGGGGATGTTGTATTTGCAGTGAGAAAGGGAGAGAGAAGGTGAAGAATTTTATGAGAAAAAGGGGAGCGGTACTGCAAAGGAGAGGAGAGACATAGGCATGGCTAAGATACTGTGCTAAGACAGATACTATTGCAGAGAGTACACTAGCCATGCTTGTCTGCTGTTTTCTCCAAAAAGAGAAAGCAACAGCTTTACCTTGTTGCTTTTTCACTTTGCAAAAGAAAAAAAAAAGTCTTCCCAAAGGTTTTGGGCCTCAGGCCTAATTTGTATTAATATTGGCATCTCTGTTCTAAAGTGTCAGGTGTAGAAGATATGTAGCTCAAACTGTGCTTCAGGTCTTCAATCTCCAGTACTATGCAGGCTGCACAGATGAAACACCCTTGGAAAACTTCACAACACCCAGGGTTCAGCAAGGAGAAGGCAGGACATGCATGATTAAAGACAGTACTCTGGCCTCTTGCAAAAAGCAAACAGGAAAATATAGCTTATGGAAATTTTTAGGAGGACAGAGGCCCTTAAACAACTTTAAAGACTGTGAGTAGCCTTACCGTTCATGTTACAGGACCCACAAGAGCTCTTCCAGGGCAGCACAACAATGGTGCAGCTAAGCCTGTCCTGTGGCACGTTATCAGGAGGTACATGCACTGGACTTTCTCTTTGCCTCTAAGCTTTCTATAACACTACAGCAAGTGATCAAAAATTAAAGCATGTTTTTGCTGTCTTCTTTTTTTTTTTTTTTTATTATTATTTAAATCCAGAACAAGTCAGAGTGAGGTATGCTGGTTCTTCCCAGTGTGGAATAAAGTGCCTCATTCTACCTGTTAGGAGAAGCTAGGAGAAGTAAGTTGCTGCAAATCATACATCCTTGGAAGAGGAAGCGGTGTGGCAAAAACTCTCTTTCTCTACTTTTAGGAAGGGCACAGCAGTCTGGCTTTTAAATGTCAGCAGCATAGAAGGCAGCAGTGTGCCCTTGCTTCCTGGTAAAGAATCAGAGTAGCCAGCACAGGATGTCACGTCCAGGCAGGAAGGGCAGCATACTCTTTCCTGAGCAGTTTGTTCAGCCACCACTGTTGATGCTTACACACCAAGCATGTTTGAAAGCTATCGTTTACAATTTCTCAGGCCTTTGATGTTCTCTAATATAAGCTTTGAGCTTCAATGCAAAATTAGTGTTACCTTGGCTCTCTGCTTATTACAGTGCTCTGCTGTTAATAAAACGAATTTGTGAATTCTTGTATATGCACACACTACTTTTGTAACCTATTCATTAAAACACCTTTACAACTGATACTCGTGATGAAATGCAAGAGGGAGAGCATCCCTTGATTTGGCATACATCAATGAAAGCTATCATAGATGGTCAACATCTATGTGCCTGAAATATATTTTTGAATTAGATTGCTGAACTTATTGCTCATACTCATCAGGATTTGTTTTATTGAATATCCAAACAATCCAACATCATGATTCAATTATTTGAATTGTATAAAAAACATTTTCTCATGAAAACCAAAGTTTTGTTGAAAGACACAGTCTATCAGGTTTTCAATTAACTGAAGAGGTTTTAATTTAGGAATCCAATAAAACTTGTAATTTAGTGGCACATATTTTCTTATCATTTATAGAACTTTTCCACACCGATTTCTCACTTAATGTTATAACTATGGAACAGTTTGTCAAGTCTGAATTTATATTCTTCTGTAGAAGAAAGTCCTGTTTTAAAAAATCCCAATTATATTCTCCAAACTTAGTTGATACAGAGTTTACGTGAACTTCAGGACAAAATTTGACATACCAGGATCAGAATGTAACATTTTGATCAGTTTCTCTATTCTGTGGTTTTATGCTCTAAGTTTCAAAGAGAAAAGAGACATTATTAAAACCTACAGTTTTAAGCGTGTAACAGTCTAGAAAGATGATAAACCTCTTTGAACTTTAAACAAGACAGTGTTTGCTTTCTAGTCTCATCTAAGAGGAATTAGATCCTTCCATTTCTCTAGGATTAGACATTTTGACTTGCATTGAATTTTTCTGAAGAACAGATAAATGGGAAAATAAATTTATAAGGATAATTTTAAGACTTTAATATTCTGATTCATAGACTTCATTAAAAATTATGCTAAAAAAAATTTCTAATCAAACATTCTTGTCAAAGGTAGTTTTAACAGCATCAAAAGAAGTAATGGAAAGCAACAGCAATTACCATCTGTAATTCAACCTGAGTAAGAAAATCCTGCGCTTTTGTAATAGTTTGGTTCCCATTGACAGGCTATATTCATTGTTCAATTACATGCATTAAAACAAGGTAAGTTTGGTTTAAAGCAACAGTTTTTACTAACAACTCATTCATATTCAGACAAAGACAACAGTATGCAGCAACTCTTCCCACTTCACACAGAAAAATGAAATAATGACCTTCTTTTTCTCACCTCTTAACCTGTATAGATGGGAAGACAGTAGGGGTCAAAATAAAGACCTGAAATTGGGTTTGGAGTGGTGAAGAATGACAGCTGCCCACCCCCCTCCTGCAGGAGGTGAAAATGTGCAAGACAGAAACAAAGACCTGTATTCTAAGCAACACTGGGAGGTGACCCCCAGGGGAGTTAGACTGGCAAAGTTATGACCTCATTAAAGAACATATCCTACGTATTGTCATTCATCCTGCAAGTCTAGGACAAAATACTTCTTTCCATGATGTCAGTATAAAGACTGGAGACAAGATACAATATTTTACTAACATTATGTCATGACTCTAAGGTATATCTGTGTAATACCTAAAGGCAGTTCCCAAGACCACCTTGTATTCATTTTGTTTCAACAGGACCTATCTGAACTTTGATAATTGTTGTGTTAGCTATTTTGTATTAGCATCCTGAATTTAAATGAAGTAGTGTTAAACTATTTCTTTTCCTGTTAAGCTGTATAGAAGTGTTATACTATAGGTGTCATTTTTTTAGTAACTCAAGTATTAAAGATTTCCAGTGAAATGAGAATCTACAGTGAAGCTGTAGTGCCACAGTCACCATAGACCAATGCAATACAGCACTGTAAATAACAGGAGCTCTACCTCCTGTGCCCCTTTCTCTCTTTCTTTAATTCAGCAAAATTCATTGTGCAGCTGCACAATAAGAACCACATAAGACATCTGACCCAGATCATAGTCACCCAGGAGAAAAAGGTTCCACTCATGATTGAGTCACTATTAGCAGGTGACAAGCCACTTCTTTTAACAGCAAAAGCAAATGTAAGTATGCCAAGCCCATCACATGCACTTAATGTACCTGCACTGCTAATTAAGATACATTTTTTGCACTGTGGACTCTGCCATGCAGCTCATCATTACATCTGCAATATTTGTAAGTATCTAATTAATTTACTCAGCTCTGTATAGTCACAGTAAGTGATGCTTTTCACTTTTCCCCACTCCACCTACTCCAGAAAATTTCTATGAATACTTTTTTCAGCACCAGGACAACTGAAGCAAAGATTCTGAAAGGCATTTAGATTTTTCTTCTCTTCCAGAACCACTGGATACTTTGAAAAATGCACACAGAACAATGAATTGTACAGGGTTCCACTTTTTTTAAAAGTGAACTCAATAATTGTTTTGACTAACCAAAGGAATTGAACATTGAAAGAAAATTGAAAGAAAAAAACCTGTCAACCAACTGTGGAGTAATTTTTCATTTGTAAGAATTTTCTTGCTAATTCAGACTCCAACTGTCCAATAAACTAAGATGTCATTAAACGTTGACGTGAACCTCCTATGCGATTTGCATCATGTCTGGTATGAAATTAAAATAGAAACTGTACATACTAAGCCCAGTACAAAAGGAACATTTTGTATTCTCGAAAATGTGATTATAAATTCTCTTCTCACTATCAATCAATTATAAAACCTCAAAAATAGTCAGTTATATTTTGAAATCTACTATGAAAGGATTTTATTATTTGCAGATGAAAACAAAATTAAGCTCACTTTTAGGTATCAGGAAGAATTCTTTACTATCAAACCATCAGAGATATCCTAACCTACAATCCCATACTGAGAGCAGCCGTAGAGTTAGGTAGCTGGGTTTGTGATGCCGGGGAAGACTAAGTGAAGATTCACCTACATGAGGAAAAGCTGCAACACTTCATCGGTTATCAAGATAAGGGGGGAGTGAGTTTGGGGTGGTTGTGAATACCAACAATAGAGCACAAGAAGAAACTGAAGCCAGCTAGACAAAATTTGAATTACATCCTCCATCATAGCATTCTTCGAGGTTACACAATACAATACATACGTGTAGGCAAGAGGGCACAACAGTGTTTAGCTCATGAAATATTACAGGACTAGATACAGTAGAAGTTGGAGAGAATTCTGCAATAGAAAACAAATTTTCTTGAAAACAGAAAACACCAAAAAGTTAGGTTCTCATACATGTCAAAGAGCATACAAAGGCAAAACAATATAGGAAAAGTTAAGGAAGACCCAGCACAGGCTACCAAATATGATGGTAGGGAGGCCATCCTTCACTAAAGAAGCCACTGAGCTTCCAAACTTCAAAAGCTGTGAAAAGAACTACCTTGTTCTTATATTCTTTCTATATATATATGTGTATATATCCCCTAGTTGTCACAACCAGAGACAAGTTTCTGACCTAGAAAGACTTCTCAGTTCAACAAAGCAAAAGTTGTTATGTTTTACCACGTATCTTTCCATACTATTTTTAACAGAAACTCCTTTGACCATCAAAGAATGAAATTAATCTTGGACTCAAAGTCATACATCTTTACTGCCTGGTTTGTTCAACCAGATGTGTAATCAAAGTGTTTGTATTAGGAATGCCTTCCTATTGTGTCAAGGGTCCAGCACAGTAATAAGTGAGAAATCAATAGTTACTTATGTAAATACAATGCAGATGGTTCCCTATTGATGAACCGCATCTTTCAGAGATAATGAGTTTGTCTGGTGCCAATTAATGTTCAGCATGTGCTGTTCCCTTTGTCAACATTTCATGTACTCCAGAGGGACCTGACTGAACGTTATCTTATGGTAGGTGATCATTGCACAGGCACAAGAAACATGCATATGGTATCCGTATGGACCATATATAGTGCTTTGTGAAAACTATCCTTGATTCAGTCTTACATACATATGAAGCCAAGTCCGCTCTCTGGGCATTGTGGAGAGCTCAATAGTAAAACTGTTCTCTCTATTATAATCACAATAATTTGTCATATTATGTTTGGGTGGTTTTGGTTTGTTTGTTTTTTGAGAATATTGCAAAAAAACTATATCCTATGCGTCTCCCAGTGGAATTAAAGAGCAAACATGTACCTCTATATAAACTGGAAGTTGATATCTAAGACACTATAAAAAGCCTCAGTGATTCAACTTCTTTAAAGCTCATTAATTTTATTATGATGAAGACTGAATGTTAAGTTCTCAGAGAAACTTATGCAGCTAAACCAAACCACATAGAGCTGGAAGAAACCTGCAAAAAGTGCTTTCTCCATTCCTCTGTTTTAAGGGACAATTTGCATTTGCAAGTATAGATAAGAAAGATGTTACAGAGACTTGCTAATGTTACAGAGACTGCTAATACAGAGACTTAACACCTTAAAAATAAGGTGTGAAGGTAGCCTTACCTCTGAATTTTGCTTTTCTAAATTCGTTCTAATGTTAATATAAGTTCAAATTGCTTCTCTATTTTGTTTTAATTGTAAAATTTACAATGTCTTTGACTAGATATTTTTAATCGTGACTGTATCTACACAAAAATCAGGGTAACACATAAAATATATAATACATGGCTGAGAAAATCTACTAATTTACATAGCCCTTATCTTGGATAAAATCCTTCTTCAAAGTGTGTTTTTCTACTGAGGTTCCACATAAGTAATTTGTATGCACCCCATAAAGTCATCATATGTGCGGGAGCAGAATCATGGACTCAGCGACATACCAATATGATCATAGCTGAGACATTTTATTGTTTTACAGAGGTATACTTATACCCATCTGAAGTTTGTCCACGTGGCGCGCTGTCCCCTGATTGGACACACAGTCTGTCCACGAGCTGTCCACGCGCATAGCAACACTACTGATTGGCTCTTGCTGCTACACCATGCGCCCCCATCTATGTTAACTACTTCCATTGTAGTAGTTAACTGCTTTATATTATACTAGCTAACTGCTTTGTGGCAGCTCCCGCCTCTGTGTCTCCTTCAGCAGCAAGGCTGGGTGGATAGTCCATAACAAGGTTACAATGTCCTTGAACAAGTACATTGCCACACATATCCTCAGAGGGAAAAAAAAATAAAGTTGCAAATGCCAGTATTACTGTATTTTAGTACTTAAAATATTACACCTGAGAAGTGGTGATAATTCAACTGAGTATTTCAGGCTCTGATACTGAAGTCAGAATTGCTTCAGGTTCTGCAGTTGGTAAACTAGGCCAGGTTAACCTAACCTAAAAGGTAGCTTAGAGTGTATCAACAGAAGTGTTTCAGTTCAGGCAAGGAGTGCACTTCTGAAGGAAACTTTCCAGTCACCTGGGCACTGATCATATACCAGAGCTCTCTGTCTCTCGGAGCTTGAGCTGGAATCTTCTGGATGACATTAAGCTAGAATGTGTGACCCTGGAAAGTACTGAATGCCTTCCTGTCACCAGTAGATATTCAGTCCAATGGAGCAGACTAGATTGAGCCTGAAATTAAAAAAATACATTAAGTGCATATTTGTAACAATAGCTCCTCGCCAATGTTTCGTTCTGTACATCTGCTCCTGTTGGTCTGCACTACTTGTTAATGTAGACACAGGTTTAAAATCTCTATTCTGAATAAAATGTTTGCAAATTCAGCAAATTGAAATGTCCTTTCTTGAGAATTCACCTTCTCTTTACTTTCTAAGCAAACTACATTAATAATCTTTCAAAGTAAAAGTTTACAAAACATTAGATTTGAGCATCTGTGCCTTGATAGAAAGACTTATTCATAAAGTTTGTTTAAAACTGTTTAACAAGTGGGGGAATAAAATGAAAAAGAAAGCGAACAAATAAAGCACTTTAAATGTCATAAATTTCTTGTTTTGTCACTCTTCAGTTTAGTGCACAATGTTGGACAAAGAAAGGCATAGGAAGTTCTTCCCAAACACTTTGAGTTTCATTGTTTTGTTTTTGTTCTCTGGTTTTTGGTTTTTGGGGTTTTTTTTTGTTTGGTGGGGTGTTTTTTTTGTTTTTTTTGATATTTTTTTTTTTCTCCTGCTGCTAAATTGTCATCCATAACCAGCATAATTTATTTTCCAGCCACATTCTTCACCTTACGTGCTTGTTGTCCACTTCTAAACTGGGGGATTGCTACCCAACAGCACACCAAGAGCTTCATTTAGGCAGTTTCCAACACATGTCTGGAGCACACCACCTGTTGCCACTTCTGTTTCTCTTTCCCACAAACACCGGCCTTTGGTGCCAGGACTAAGACTGAACAAAAGATAGTACAACACATGGTGCAAGATAGGGATGTCTATACTTGATGTTCTCTGCTCTTATTTTGGTCTTCACTGTTGACCACATCATCTCTGTTCTGTTCCCATCAGCCCTGTTTTTCAGTTTACAAGTTTGTGTGAGCTACAGCCTCTTTTTTTTAAGGGGCTTATTAGAGCAGACATACCTGAACATATATACTCGCTCCCTGTATGTGTCAGTTTAAAAACAAAGCACAGACAGCAGACCAGCTGGCAGCTGATCTATTGGAGAAGGGCAGAAAAATAGACCTTCACACTAGATTTGTCATCTTTCCTCATTTATAACTCCAAGGAGACTCATTGTACTGCCTGAAATGGGCCCCTTTTTCTTACCTTATCGGTTTCTTTATCTGTTTAACAAATGGCTAAATATACATAAATCATTGGACTAAGTGAAACAATGACTCTGCAAAAGAATGAATTTTCTGTACATATAGTTTTAATTGTTTCTAGTTACCTTGTAGTAATTAGATGATGGAAACATTAATAGATTCGCTGCATGATTCGGGAGGGTGACAGGCCATGGGCCACCTCCCAGGTGACCCTTGGATGTACCTTGCCTAGTTCACCACCCCAAAAAAATCATTTTGTGCTTTCTGCACTTTCATAGCTACCACTTCTGCGCAAATGTTATCGTCAGCTTCCCTGTCCCCAAGGTGATTGCACCATTTGGCCAGGTGACAGGGGTACCCTTTTCAGGCTACGAACCAGAACTAACCTATGATGGGAACCTCCCCAGAATTCCAGTGTCTTTGTTGACACTTTTTACGAAGCAAATATAGAAGGTCTATATTTTTAGCTTATTTTATTTTGCCCTGGTCCTCACACTGAAAGACTGTAACTGCTTTTGACTTTCAGGTCAGCACTGACTAACAGGGTCAAGGTTGAAGAGAAATTTGTTGTTCCGTTCTCACTGTTGTGTCTCAATTGAGAAGAATGCAGTTTTGTTTTCACTTGTTTCTGCTGACACAAGTTTCTCTCATCACTAATTTTTTTCGAGGCTAGAACATTCTCTTTGCCACACCACACATGGAAGAACAAGCTAATCCTCTTGACTCACTGTGGTGAGACATACTTTGTGCAGAAAAAGGTCACATGGGGCCCACTACATAGAGGTTTTGTCCAGCTGAGGTCTCTGGGGCTATGCTTAAACTCTCCTTATTTGAGCTGGAGCATATGAGAGAAGAGCTTTTGTTCATGTAGTCAGGAAGAAATCTGGGTCAGATCAAGAGTTCTTATCCTCTGTACAGAGAATTGTCCTGAACTAGACACCTCATGACACTTAACATCACGGAAAAAAGAGAGTACAATTTGGCACTGTGGGTTTAGTAGGTGACAGTGAGGCTCCAACAACAATACTTTGCAAGAAATTGCACCCAAGAGGTGAAGGTTTATATCAGCACTTGTTTGATGGCAGTTAACTGGGATGTTACATTTCTCAGTATAACAGAACCAAGATCAATTCTACGTTGATACGCGTATATACTTATATCTACATTACCGATATAAGAGAGTAGCTGGAAATTTTTAGTTCCTGGCTTGTTTTGTTCTAATTCACACAAGATATTTACAATGTCTTGATAATAAAATGAAGAAAATTTCAGTCCATGCTGATGTTGTGAACTATATGTGTCTGTCAGCTGCATATACTTTATATGCAGCTAGACCCATTGTCACCTGCAGAGACATTAACTTTCCAATTTAAAACTCCATAGATCTATAACCATTTAAACTCTATGAGTAGTCTTTTTTTAATCAAAAACAGTACAAAATAAAATAGTGTGAACACTTGAATAAAAAAAGGTGTAACTGATTTTCTCTGTTACTTGGGTAGGCTTCCAGCTGAGACACTCTGAAAATTTAAAAACCCTCTTGGATCTATTGTTGGATCTTACTTTATTCCCCTGTAGGTTTGGGCATATAGATTGATTATACTGCTTAGCAGTTTGCCTAGTTAAAAACAGTACAGTATTTCACTTAGAGACATCTCCTTAGAAAATCCTCACATAATACAGTAATTTTCAGTATTTGTTCAATTTCAGTTCATTTGCAATCCATGAATAACGACAACAAGAAAATCCACAAGAAGTACAGTGATCTCTAGCACATCAATCTGGCACATCAAATGTAACTACGTGTAGGAGCCTTCATGAAGTGTCCTATGCTCTTCTTTCTCCTTGTGGATCCAAAGGATATTCCTGCTGCTTTGCTTATGTTCAAGTTCTCAGGAAACAGATTGTGGAGCTCTACGAAGGCAATTAGTACAAGAGACAGAAAAAGTATCAGCTGCATATTATTGATTTTTTTATGTCATAGTAATCATCCCACCATTTTCTAGCCTCATAGATCTAATCATCATCAAATTTATTAGTGATTTATACTGCACCTTCATATCTTTCTTCAATATTCAGCAGCTATAGTGCATGATACTAAATATATCCTATTCTTGTGTAGTTTCTGTCTGGTAGCTTTTCTACAGTTGAGTGTCTTGCTTCCTAAGAATATTCTATTATATTCTATAATATTCTCTAATGGCAAACATACAGAAAACTAAGACTGCAAGCTTGTATGTAGACGGGTATAGATTTTGAGCAGAACATGCTGAAAGGTAATGGAGTCCTTTGCTACACTACATGACTTGCAATTCTGGAACATAACTTTAAAAAAGGATGATTTATTTATTAGCAAAGATTCATCTAGTTTCACAAAAAGAAATGTTAACCGTTAATTCAAGCAAATTATATTGGCATTTCCTTTAGAAATATGATTTATATGTTCATTTGGGTTGCAATTTTAAGAGAGAAACCCTTCCAAATCTCCATCAGCCTGGAGTTCTAAAGTATTCATGAACATCCAGAGACTTCTAAGAGAAAATGTCTTTGAGTTTCCTGCACATAATTAGAACTATGACATAGCATAAGTGTCAGAGCACAGCTGCTATAGAGAATGTGTCTCCAGAAAGACCTTACTGGAAATGTCACAGTTAACAAGAAGATGGAGGAAACATGATTACCACTTCTCAAAGAGGTGAAAAATACAGCTTTCTATATAAAAAGAGGGCCACACCGCTTGGCAGAAAGCAGGTGGTGACGAATCACACAATGCCAACCAAGCTGTAGTACAGGGCCAAAGCTGAGGGAAAGCTCCACTCTAGGTGCAGTTGGGTAGGTATTACTGCTTTTGGGGAACCGAGAGCTCTGCAGTGCTGCATGTGCCACTAGTGTGAAACTGCTACAATGAGAAAAAGACAGTGGTTTGGGGACTAAAACCTCCTTAACCTTTCTAGGTTATTAACACCTAAATAAAAATCATCCTCCACACAACACCTATGCCTGGAATGAATCAAAACGTCCAGGAGAGTGTGTGTGCGTGTGTGTCTCAGTTTGTGTGTGTGTGTGTTTGGGTGGGGTTGTCTTTATGTATTTTTCCATATTTTTTTTAATGACACTTTGTCAACAGATTCAGAAAATGAAAATTCCGAAAGGTTTCCTTTCCTGAAAAAGTTAAGCTTAAAAGACCAAAAAAAAAAAAAAAAATCTATAAAACCAAATGGCTTCTGCATCCTGCAGACAATTTAACCCGTGGAAACAATCTTGCTTCCAATTAAAACTGCTGCTAATTATGTTATATCAGTTCCAGGATCTTTACTTTGCTTTCTTCATCAAAAAGCAAGGACAGATAATTCCCCTTTCCACAATCATTCCTCTTCTTTTTAATTACATCTATTGACACCAAGGATGATCTCAGATCTCAGAGCGACCACTGAAAGATTAAAGCATAGTTAAAAAATCCCTTTTCTTTACAAAGCTCTATTGGGTTTTGGTAGTGGGGGGGCAACAGGGGCAGCTTCTGTGAGAACCTGCTAGAGGCTTCCCCCATGTCCAATAGAGCCAATGCCAGCTGGCTCCAAGACGGACCTTCCGCTGACCAAGGCCAAGCCCATCAGTGATGGTGGTAGCACCTCTGGAATAACACAGTGAAGAAGGGGGAAAAAATACCCTACACAACTGCAGCCAGAGACAGGAGTGAGAGTATGCAAGAGAAACAACTCTGCAGACACCAAGGTCACTGAAGAAGGAGGGGCAGGAGGTGCTTCAGGTGTCAGAGCAGAGGTGGCCCTGCAGCCCATGGTACAGGCCATGGTGAGGCCGGCTGTTCCCCTGCAGCCCATGGAGGTCCAAAATGGATCAGATATTCACCTGCAGCTCTTGGAGGACACCACTCTGGAGCAGGTGGATGTCCAAAGGAGGCTGTGATCTCGTGGGAAGTCCATGCTGGAACAGGCTCCTGGCAGAACCTGCGGACCCATGGACAGAAGAGCCCGGGCTGGAGCAGGTTTGCTGGCAGGATTTGTGACCCCATGGAAAGGACCCACACTGGAGAAGTTCATGAAGAACTGCATCCCATGGGTAGGACTCACGTTGGATAAGTTTGTACAGAACTGTCTGCCATGGGAGGGAACAGGGGAAGAGTGTGAGGAGCCCCCCTGAGGAGGAAGTAGCAACAGAGGCAACATGCGATGAACTGACCACAACCCCAATTCTCTGGTCCACTGTGCTTCTGGGGGCAAGGAGGTAAAGAAATTTGGGGTAAAGTTAAGTCCAGAAAGAAGAAAAGGGCGAGGGGAAGGTGTTTCAAGATTTATTTTTTATTTCTCATGACCCTACTCTGACTTGATTGGCAATAAATTAAATCAATTTTCCCCAAGTTGACTCTGTTTTGCCCATGATGGTAAATGGTGAGTGATCTCTCCTTATCCTTATTTCGACCCGTGAGCCTTTCATTGTATTATCTCTCACCTGTCCAGCTCAGGAGTGATAGAGCAGCTGTGGTGGGCACCTGGTATCCAGCCAGGGTCAACCCACCACAAAAGGCCATAAACTTAAGGTCCAATATGAACTTCAATGAGAATAGTTTAAGCTGTAACTTTAAAATTTAGCATGAAATCTTAGTACTGTTAAAGTAGATGAGATTTTTAAATGAGCAATTCAGGAAGAAATAGGATTTTATGTCAATTCTCCATTCATCCCTGAACATGCCTAGAGTCACAAACAGCATTCGTATTTATTCACAATTTGTATTATGTCCTTACCACGATTGTCCTAGGTGTTGCACAAATATCTGAAGAGATCTTGTTCCTAAATAAGTTATTTAAGACAAGAGATACTGGATGAATAGGTTGGGCCAATGGTTATACCAGGAAACAAAGACGACAGTAAAAATCTAGTTGTTAAGCAACTGAAACCAAAATCATATAAACAAGACGGGCCAACTGCTAAACATGCCTGAGGTAGGCAACATTTAAAATTCATAGTGCAACACAGTTGATTATGTGTTTTAAACATACATTCTCACCATTTTTATTGCATTCAAGTCTTGTCTCTCCTTCCTGTTCTAATTCTCAGGTTACTTCTCTGAAGAACATGGTTTTTCGTGTGGTTTTTTGTTTGATTGGTTGGTTTGGTTTTTGTTGTTGGTTTTCGTTTTTTGTTTTTCTCTTGGTCACTGTACACAATTAGCCTCAGTTTCCAACGGTGTCTTTGCAAATTAATAAGTATTGTTAATATTCGAGAGGGTTCAAATTAAGGAAGGTGAAGATATCAAACTGCTTCTTGAAATGGGTATGCATCCTGCCAGCAACAAAGTTTGATAAGAATAGTATCAAGTACGCTAGACAACATTTCTCAACCGTTTACTGAAAGGACCATCTAGCCACCTTGGAAATAAAAATCCACCAGCTATTTTGTATTCTACTGTTGTCTGGAAGCTTGGGGAGGGAGAGTAATGACATTAAAAAATAACACAACTTTGCTTACTCATGTAAGTGGACTGTTGCAGTGGATGCAATTGCAGTAGTAAGTTGGTTGTGACTACTCTTGCGACCAGTCACTAACCAATGTGTGTTGGATGTGCGGGGTTTTGAAGAGTTTTGTTCACTTTTTTGTAGTATGCAAAACACCACCAGTAATACTTCTACTGAGAGCAGACTGCCCCTTTTGGGTTCTGAAAGCCGAGATGTTGGCAGCCCCCAGGTGTAGCTGCCAAGGTAAATTGTGGCTTCAGAATTCAGTAAGAAAAGACATGACAATTAAGCTACCTAATGCAATGTTTCACATCTAGCTGTTCCAGGGGCAGATGTGGAAGAGTATGAATAAGGCAGGGAGATGAAAGAGATGGCCATCTACCTGAAAATTTCCACTCCATTCCTCATTAGTAACTGCCTCAGGACTCTTAGAATGGTTATACCTGTTGTCCAGAATAAAACAATTGTTGATCACATCAGGTCCTTGTCTTTGTTAGCAGAGATACTGCAGAGATGCTGTTGTTCTGCCTATAGAAAGAGCTCAGGATGGTTTTGGCTTTTGTAATATTTCCAAAGTTCTCATAATAAGTTCACTGTTCCAGTTTTGAGACATAACTTCTAATTATGACCACTGAATTAAAAATTTAAGTTAAGGAAGCATTAAAAAGTTTTGTAGCATTTACTCAATTCTCAAATCTTTGCACATGTGGATAGACATATTGCATCGTGTATAGATGGCACATGTTGATGGATTCATTAAATTCAGCCTATGTCTTGTTTTATATGATCATGCAAATTCTGAATCAAACTGTGTGTTGAACTGCAGCTAGAGTATTATACGGCATTTTAATGACAGTGCCAGTTGCAATACCTGTACTTCCCTAAGCAAAAGGGAGGTATACCTCACTGCTTAAAACTAGCAGTTCTATACATCAGAAGGATGAATTGTGGTTCTTATTCTTGGCCCACTAAGAAACACAGGATGTCAGGGCAAGATACTGCATCAAGTACAAAGTAGCAATATGGTCATGATTCTTTGGTAGCAAGAAGGAAACAGAAAGTCAAAGATTCTTCAGAGACTTCAAAAGAGTGTGGATATCTCCAGACCACCACTGCTATACACATCCTCCAAAGAAGGGATCAAGCACCAGATTAAGTTTGGGAGCTTGGTTCTTTTTACTGGATTATTTTAAAGGACTTTGAGCTTTATTACTATAAATTTCTGTGTTCAATCACTACAAGTTCAAGTGTCTGGATTTTCAAAGATCTGGCATATGTTGTACATGCCGGTATATAAACTGGATACTAAAATTCTAACATCTGTTGCATTTTCTGGTCCAAATATTGGCTTCCGTTTTTCCTTCCTGTGATTTTATTTATCTCAGGGTAATGCACAGTACATGATAGACCAAATGGCCAAAAGAAAATCAGAGAGAGTAATTTTCTTTTTCACAGATAAGTAACTGAGGTCAGAAGGATCACAATGGTCATACAGCCTGATCTCATATTACTTTTTTCAGGCAGCAATTCCTGCACTTACTTAGTAACTGTGGCAAACTTTAAAAAATTGTTGCCCAGCTTTAAAGAGTTTGCCTACCTGAGACTTATTTCATCCTCTGGGACTTCTCTTTGACAGCTGCTCAACCTTACTTTTTTTTTTAAAAAAAAAAAAAACAGTTTGAACTCTGACCTGAAATTTTAATCATTTTACATATCTTTATATAAAGCCCTTCACATAATCTAATTAGCTAAGAAATACACCATGAAAAAATGTATTTATTCCACAAAAATAATACTAGAAGATTATTTATGTTCACTCAATACTATAGCTATAAGAAATTCACACTGTACACAAAATGAGCAGAATTGTAGTAGATTTAGAAGCTGAGTGTATTCTAATATGAATTTAACAATGTCAAGTACATCAGCTTTTACTGTCAACGACAAAGAGTGTGTCACCACCTAATTTAATTAGGGTGAGAGCACATTTTGTGGGTAATGTTTAATGGACAAGCACAGTCGAAATAATGAACACAAATAGCAGATCAGCAAACACTGAAGTGAATATAACCATTTAGAAGCTTAACAATTTCTTTGTTCCTCAAAATAAAACACACTGGAACTATGAGTTCTGTCTGAGCAAAGAAGCTTTGGATATAACAATGCACACACATTTGAATACAACTAGTACAGCACTGTGTCAATGATAGGGATGTTCTTTGTAAAAGCAAATAAAATATTATTGAATAAGAGTCCTTGGGTCAGTTACTTGGACTAAAACGACATTAAAACTCAAACGTGGGCAGTGGTAATATATTAAATGTGCATTTAAAAGCCCTATCAAATAGTGGGTATATATGAGCTGGTAAGGTAAGAAGTTGACCAGGATGTAAAAATTAACAGATGACAAATGATATGCACATGGCCAGTGGCCAGAGTTTGACATATGACTGCTTATTAATTTAGGCAGTTGATTGAGTAATGTTAAAAAAATGTTGTCTGGCTTGAATGGTCTTTGTTTTAAAGCAATGAGATGTATAACTGTTTAGAATTTCAGAAAAAGTCCCACAGGCTAGTAATTTCTGTATGTACATACATATGTGTGTGTATATTTGTATGTTATATGCATCACGAAGGCAGCTGGCAACTTCTGTTGGTAAGTATGATTAGTCAGGGCAGATTTTGTAAAAAGTGACAGAACTCCACAAATGCTGATCTGCATAGAGTCCACAAGTAATTCTGTGTTTTGCAAGAGACAGGCCAAAACAGGTTTCGGCCCTGAAAATATTTTCCATTTGGGTGGCAGGAGGACATAAAAATAAAAACCTTACTGCCTAAGATGGCAAAAAATGGTCAGTAGGGAACAGTAATGCTAAGTCAGTAGTCTAGTAGAGGGAACTATTAGTCATTAAAAGTATTTATGCACTTGAGAGAATTAAGAAAAATAAATCCTCCTTCAAGTTGTACGCAATAGCTTGAAAATTCCAGAATAAACATTCACCTTTAGTGGAATATTGTCCACTACTGATTTAAATGTCCACTAGCAAAGCCAAGACTAAAAACATACAAACAAGATATCAAGAGAAAATCAGAATTAAACAAGTATTTGCAAACCATGCACAGCTACAGCAGGACAAAGGGTCCATTATCCTCTGTTTATTTCCTTGAACCCTTTAGCATACATTATGCACTCCACTGAAACTAAGGAATCAGTTGAGCAATCTGTGCTTTGTCCTGCGTTTGGAGATCACAGAATCACAGAATCACAGAATGTTAGGGATTGGAAGGGACCTCAAAAGATCATCTAGTCCAATCCCCCTGCCGAAGCAGGACACCTAGGTGAGGTTACACAGGAAGGCGTCCAGGCGGGTTTTGAATGTCTCCAGAGAAGGAGACTCCACAACCTCCCTGGGCAGCCTTTTCCAGTGTTCCATCACCCT